>PJEM01021043.1:0-12064 GCA_004023845.1 Helogale parvula | reverse complement strand
CATTCATCAGGTGATGGACATTTAGGCTCTTTCCATGATTTGGCTATTGTAGAAAGCGCTGCTATGAACATTGAGGTACAAGTGCGCCTATGCATTAGCACTTCTGCATCCCTTGGGTAGATCCCCAGCAGTGCTATTGCTGGGTCATAGGGGAGTTCCATTGATAGTTTTTGAAGAGCCTCCACAACGTTCTCCAGAGCGGCTGCACCAGTTTACATTCCCACCAACAGTGTAGGAGGGTGCCCGTCTCTCCACACCCTCGCCAGCATCTATAGTCTCCTGATTTGTTCATTTTAGCCACTCTGACTGGCGTGAGGTGGTATCTCAGTGTGGTTTTGATTTGTGTTTCCCTGATGATGAGTGACGCTGAGCATCATTTCATGTGCCTGTTGGCCACCTGGATGTTCTCTTTGGAGAAGTGTCTGTTCAAGTCTTCTGCCCATTTCTTGACTGGATTATTCATTTTTCGGGTATGGAGTTTAGTGAGTTCCTTATAGATTTTGGATGCTAGCCCTTTATCTGATACGCTACTTGCCACTATCTTTTCCCCTAAAAACCATAAAAAGTCTATTAGTCTTAAGAACTAGCAATAAGGGCAAGTCCAGTGGAATTGGAAGCCCTTCCCCTTAAAGGTTTGGTATTCCAAACAATTGTTGCCATGAAAATCAACCCCCCAAATCTAACACCCATCATTTGGGTCCATGTGCAGTCATTACCCTTAAGAAATTCACCAGCATGTGACTAAACCAAATGGAAAAATATTAGTACAGTTTGAAAGTTCAGTGATATCATCCTCACAATAACGTGAAATAGCATTGTATCTATTCCAAAGATGAGAAAACCAAAGCTCAGAGAAATTAGCAAAAGTCACAAAAGCTAAATTTTGGATTCACACTCATGTCATTTGGATTCAAACACCTGTTTAATTTCCACTCAACCATTAAATTTCTATGAGTAAATGATTCAGGATCACATTACCAGGACTTGGACAGCCTGCCTTTGGAAAGGTATTGTGCCTCCACAAAACTGAGCCAAATGCAGCTGGAAAAAGAAACATACAAAGAAAAGGCGTCCCTCAGTTTTTTCACATGGCCAAGGAGGGCCACACTGTACCGAGCAAAATACTACTGTTGATGGAAATGACAGAAAGCAACACTTTGGCCAAGTCCAAATGCCTGTTTTTTTTTTTTTTTGACTTTTTGACAATCAATCATTCTTCTACTGGGTTTTTCCCTCCAAATTACCAATTATTTTTTTAAATACAATTTTCAGTGTTCACTTCAAACCTTATGATTGATGAAGATGGGAAATGTCATTTACAAGCGTATGACACGCTGTGTTTGATCAAAATAATGCCATCTCTGTTTATTTAATAACTCCTCAGAGAGGTATGTTTTGCCTTCTAATTTCTAGACATTTCTTTAAAAGGCATTTATTTCTTCTTCATTGAAAAAAATACTAGGGATTAACTATAAACACTCATTTTAGTACTTGTTCTTACTGAGAGCCTTATTTTAGAAAACAGAGAAAAGTAATTTGCCTTTCCATGATCTTTTCTCATCATTCCTAAAGATTTTTTTTTTAAGGCAATTATTTCAGGAGCATCCATTTTAGGACGAAGAACATACTGCCTCGCATCCTGAACTCTAGTAAGAAGCTGGGCAGACACGGCACTCCTCGTGAACTTCGGCTATTCATTTCACCTGCTATTCAATGCATAGACTCAATTATTCCATACTAAAAGGAATCACAGAACTGTGCTTTTGCATTCTCCGTTCTGTCTGAATTTACAGCGGACACCAGTGCTCTTGTGCACTCTCTGGCCTTATCCGTACAACCATGCTGCCAGGAGAAACAAGGTGAATGATACAAAGAAGGGAATGACGGTCTTCATTATCACAGGTGGTTTGCAGGAAGGGTTCGGAAAATGCATCCTGCCTTGGAAGACGGGTAGGTAGGGTGTACACTCACCTTCTCAACACTATTCTGTGCGAGGCAGGTGGCGGGGGGAGGAGGGGTGGGATGATAAGGAAAAGCCAGGAGGGTATTTCTGGAAGAAGACAGTGAGCCATTGGCTAGGGCAGTGACTGTGGGGGCTTGAGGCTGCTTGGTTTGAAGGGTACGTGCTGGACTGGAGAGGAGAGGACCGTGCTCTCTCCAAAGGCGGTAGGAGAGTGTGGCAGTGAATTTCATGTGTCAACTTGATCGGATTGCGGGGTGCCCGGGTATTTGGCTAAACGTTATTCCTGGGTACAGCCGGTTTCTGAATCGGCATTTGGATTGGCAGGGTGCCCTCCCGCAGTGTGGGTGGGCATCATCCAATCTGAGGGCCTGAACGGACTAAAAGGGAGAGGAAGAGGGGATTCACCTTCTTCCCGCCTGACAGCTTGAGCAAGAACATCAGTTTTCTCCTTCACTTGGACGAGGACACACACCATGAGTCCTCCTGGTCTCTGGCCTCCCAACTCAGACCTGAGTTTACATCGCCAGCTTTCGTGGGTCTGTAGCTTGTAGACGGCAGATCATGGCACCCCTCAGACGCCATAAACACGTAAGCCAGTTCTCACTATAGATACATACTCTGGGAAACCCTGACTAATACAGAGACGAAACTCAAATTGGTTTCAAGCATGGTTTAGGAAGATCCCCAGATTAGAATTCTGCAAGGAATTATTACAGAAATCAGTGAGTGTCATATAGGTCCCCATGTTCCCAAGGCAGTGACACCATGCCACTATGACAAGCATTTAGGGCTTCTGGAGCCACCACAGGCAAGGGGATGGAAGAGGAAGCCCATACAGGGCTTCTGGGGGTTGGGGGAGGGGCAGCATCCAGGCTGGTATTTCATTCCAGGAAAGGAGTTCAGTGAACCCGGGAGGACAAGCCAAGCCTTCATCCGGCCCACCTCTGTGCCCCACTGCCCCTTCCAGGGCAGAGCGGGGGAAAGAGACAACATCCGGGGACCCATTTTTGGGTTACATGGGCCTCGCAGGCTCTGGCCCTTCACACCACTGGAACTTGGTAGGGGACCACAGGCCAACCACACAGCAGGGCGCCCTGTGACAGGCAGCTGTGAGGGTGCCAGGGTCAGCTCGGCTCTGCCCTCTTCCGCCTCACCCTCTACAGAGAAGGCCAATGCTGCTCGAACAGAAAGGCTCTAAAATGGGGTGCTGAAGACACCGACTCCAGTCCTGGGGTATCCCTGGAGCCTCCGGCTTCTGCGACTCTGTGACATTACTCCTCAGCTTGGGGCAGGCAGGCCTGGGTGCTAGTGGGGCCACCTCGGCCCCTCCTCACAGCTCCCCAGCAAGGTGGCCCAGCCCTCTGCCCGCGGCCACACGTGTCCAGTGTCCAGGAGGTGCTGCCAGCTGTGCAGAGGCCCCCACACAGGTTCCCTGTGACGGATACTTCCAGGGGCAGCCTCTCTCCAGACAGAGCGCACGGACCGCCTCTGGACAAGGAAAAGCTCCATCCAAGTGAGTGCCGCGAACGCGTGGGAGAACATCTGACGACTCTGGAAACCAGGTTCTCATTTACCAACCGTCAGGCGCCTCATTGTTCCACGTGCCCAGGACAAGAAGGACGCATCGTCGACAGCCACGCGACAGTGGGTTTGGCGGAGGTCATCACGGGAAAGCTTCTACCCGTTAACTTCGTGCCAGCAACTGAGGAATGAGTCCAAGTGGCAGAGGGGTGAAAGAAACCGAGCACACTTTTTGTGGAGGTTTACACAGCTCCCCACGTTGGCCGAAGCCTCTTTCTAGCACCTTCTTTCCTGGGGCAGGCAGCCAGCTCCTCCGTGAAGGGCTCACGCCACCGTGTCCACGCTGCTCCAAATCCCGCCTCACGAACACCCAGGGAGGGTGGGTAAACCGAGGTTCCCAAGTTCCCTCTAAGTTTTGCGGACAGCCATCCTAGCTGCACCCAGAGGCCTCCTTTGCACCTCGAGAAACTTCCTTGATAAACGATGTTATTCACTTAGGGAATCGACTGTTAATTCTCTTCTTGGGCTTTAGCCACATCCGGGGAGCAACATGATGGAAGAAACAGCAGATAATGACTTTCAACAACACTGTCTAAGGTCAGGCTGTGACTCTGGTGGTTTGTGTCTGGGCCCACGCTGGCTGACACATGGACCTTTCTAGGCGTGCGTACAACTGTTAACCAACACACTTGGACATGAGCCCCCAGCAGGCCTCCCTAAGCCTGAGGCTGGCAGGCAAGGGAGCCATGCTGTGCCAAGACCAGAAGCCCAGCCCAGGGGAGGCTCTCAGGAGCACACAATGGTTTTCGAGAATGATCTAAAAACAGCACACCGCGATTCTTAGATGCAAAGCAGACCATGATCGGAGAAATATCTTTTCAGTGTTTTAGTTTTGCTTTGAAAAATTGTAAGATGCTGAGTTTCTGAAGCATAGAGATCTGTGCTTAGAATCAAATGAATACTGCGGTGTAAAACACGAGAGCCAACACAGAAGGAACATGTTGACTGACTTTATCACACAACGGTCTCGGCAAAACACACGGTGTGAAGGAAGTCATTCATCACATAATAATCAAACACATACCTTTAGAGAAGGAAATGAACCTGAGCGACACACTTGCAGCCTGCTGTCAAGCTGCCTTAGACACAAACACATGCAAGTGGACACCTGCTGCAGGGACACGAGATTTCTTTCTTCCTTGTTCTGTCACCTGTCAAAGCGGACAGAGACCAGACTTGTCCGATCTTCCCCAGAGTCAGAGTTCATTTCGTCCCCCCGCCCCCAACGATACCTTGAAACGTAGGGATTGGGTCTCTGTTTACAGATAAGTAAACTGGGGCACACAGTCATGAAGTGCATCGCTGAAGTGACGGAGCCAGGCCAAAGTCAGGTCTGTCTGAGTCTGCAAATAATTCTTCTCTCTCTACATAGTCACTACAGAAATGGTGGACACAAAACTATTTATTTATGTAGAGCAAGCGAATGACCACAAAGGCAAATACATCATTTTTAGCCCCAGACTGGGTCTTAAAATGGCATTCTTTTGACATCCAACAATACGCAGGTTTAAACATGTGGAGAAAAAAAGGAATAAATGAATGCTCATGGTATTCAGAGCAGAAATCCAGAAGTCACAAAATGATCGATGGGCCCTGGCCCACTTCTCCATCACCGGCTGGCTCCTGCCTCACTCCTCTATGTGCGCCAGGACATGGACGGGAAGGCATAGGGTCCTTCCGGTCAGAAATGCTCTCACCCCCTCTCCTCCCGTCTTGCCCCATCCTTCCTTTAGAATGAGTTGTCCCACATGCCTCCGATTATGTAAGAGACACCACTTTAATTACTAGGTATTATGTATTTTTCCTGGTAGCATATGTCAGGACTGTAATTAAATGACTATTTGTTTAATGTCCATTGCCGTCCATCAGGGCTACCGAGAATGGCTGTTGAGGATACTCACGGCCCCAGGGCGCCCAGGTGACAAGGGAGGGCTGCCTCTGCTCACCACCCTGTACCTGGTGTTGCACCTGCTACCGGCGTGACTATTCTGTGGGCTCGCGGTGGCCCCGCCCTGTGAACTCTGCCGGGACAGGCACTGTGCCTGTGGCACCCGCCACCACGTCTTCCCGCACCACGCACAGCCTGGCACACAGCAGGTGTCCGATCGAAGTGTGTAGAATAAATGAATTACTAAAGAAATGAGTAAGTGAAAACTTTCTAGAAGCATTTAGAGAGTCTCAGAAGTTTTACCTGCACTGTGATGACAAAGTGCCAGTGGTAACTATATGACCGCATCTCACTTGTCATTGCAGCTATGACAGCAGGTACAAGAGCAGGTATGACAGGAGGAGACGACGTCCAGGTTCAGGGGACCAAGCCACAGAGAAAAACGGGGAAGAAAAGGCGGCTGTTCGTAGGGCTTCCCTGCTCTAGCCAGTCAGCAATGCCAGTCACTTTTCTCTTCCAGAGGGAATAATTTTTTTTGTTGTTTTCTTTTTTTATATAATAGTTTATTGTCAAATTGGTTTCCATATAACACCCAGTGCTTCTCCCCACAAGTGTCCCCCACCATGACCACCACCCCCTCCCTCCCTCCCCTTCCCCTTCAGTCCATGGTTCATCTCCAGTATTCAGTAGTCTCCCTTGATCTGTGTCCCTCACTCTTCTCCGCTCTCTTTCCCCCTTCCTCTCCCCATGGTCCCCTGCCAGGTCTCTCCTGTTAGACCTATGAATGCAACCATATAGTAATAATTTTGAAAGGATTTAATAAATGGAATCTGGTTTTATATGTAAGGTGTGGTAAATATCCAGACCAAAATATTCTAATGTTTGACCAAAAGGCCATATTAGTAAAGGACAAAAATATGATCCGTACTTGTCACAAGGTTACTAATCACCATGGGATCTGGAAAGGCTCAGGTGGAGGTCCTCAGGAATTCTGCCTCTTTCCTCCTTCCTTTTCCACTTTCTCCCTTCCTTCCCCCTTTCTTCCTTCCTTCTCTGCTTCCTTCCTTCTCCCTTTCCTTCTCCCCTTCCTTCTCTCCTTCCTTCTTTCCTTCCTTCTCCCCTTCCTTCCTTCCTTCTTAAAATCTTGCAGAGCTCCTCATAACCTAGAAAACTGAGGGACATAATCCTATGGGAGAGAACAAGCTGTGGCCAGAAACTGAATCTATTTACTGGTGGAAACGAGCACAAAGAGCTTCCCAAAAAACTTCTAACCTCTGAATGCCTGCTTATTAAAATAGACTCACCAATGTCAAAGCTCCAGAGCCTAGCTTGTCTCCCCCGTGCCCGACCCCGCCCCAACACACGCTCAAGTCCCCAGGTCCCACTCAGGCTTCCAGGCACAAGGGACCCTAACTCACGGTGTCGTCTTGGTCTTTCCAGTCATTAGCAGGATCCACAGCTTTGCTGAAGGAGGAGGCAGAAAGGGGCCCATCATTCACAAAGCACCGACTCAGAGCCTGGCGCCACTCAAGGTGCTTCCCCACCTGTATTCCTTTCAATGCCCACAAGAACTTCTCTGGTTGGGATGGATTTTAAACCCTCTTATAAAGCTGAAGACCCCACAGCGATGTGACCCAGATCCCTCCTTGTTCTAAGAGTTAAGGGGAAGACTGAGCAGTCACGGGTTGGCTGCTAGACTTCCCTGAGAGGGAGCAGGAGAGTTAAGCGCATTACCCTAACAGCCCGGGGCTCTCTCTTGTACTGCAAACAAAGGAAGGTATGGGGTGTTACAGAAAGTCAGCGTCAATGGTGAATTTGGGCTCCCACAGTTAGAGCCTAAACATAGCTTCAGTTAAAGTCTTTATTCAGCTAAGCTAACAAGTTTGCTCGAGAAATATACGGGGCACCTATAATGAGCCATTATATGCTGGACACGGGTGCACATCAGCACTGGAGAGAACCAAGGTCCCTAGCCTCAAGGAGCAGAAGCGGACAAAAGCAAGTAAACAACCAGAACAATTATAGACACAACTAAGCGCCACAACCAAACGTAACGGCAGGGGCGTCTGGGGTGTGCAGAATGGCTGCTTTAATAAGGCCACACGTAGGCTGGAACCCAAGGAATTAGTAGGAGTTAGGCAGGCTAAGGCCTTCATTTGGGTTCCCTCAGGATGAGACCCTGAGACAGGTTCAAGTGCAAGCAGTTTGTTAGGAAAATGATTCCAGAATATACCAGCGGAGAGGTGAGACAGAGATCAGAAGGGAGCCCGTGAGGCACGATATCAATGCATCACTGTTGGAGGCAAGCGCCCAACCCCGCTGGGGCTTGTCAAATACACTTCTCAGACACCTTCTGCATAAGTAGCGAGGGAGCCGGGAAATTTACACACCAGCCCGGTTAGTTTCTGGCTGAGGGCTGCTCCAAGGGGACGTGCGTGCGCCCATTCTCTGCACACCCAGTGTGTCATGGGCACAAAGAGAAGCAGGGTAGTGAGTGCCACAGGAGCACAGGCAGACTTCTGGAGCCTCTGAGAAGTGAGAGCAGGGCACGTGCAAAGGCCAAGAAAGGAAAGAACATCTCACATCCAGGGAGCCGTCATAAATTGGGCCCTGAAGTCAGATGATCTGATATAAATGCCAGCCCTGTGCCATGCTGGCTGTGTGGTACTGGGGCCGATTATTATCCCCCCTCAGCCTCAGTTTCCTCATCCGGACAAGAGGACTAATAACAGTTCTGACCTCACAGGTATTTGTGGGGATTCAATGGGTAAGTCGCTGAGAGCCAGTAGCACAGTCCCTGACACAGCTTCCATGTTCAATCAATGACAGCTGTTTGCAGTGTCATCCAAAGGACAAAGTGGCTGGAACACAGGAAGTACAGCTGGGTCGGGGAGCAGGACACGAGATTGAAGAGGTAGCAGGGGCCAGAGCATGCAAGAGTCTGAAGACCATGTCGAAGAGGCTGGATTAACCATAAGGTACACTGGAAGCCAGTGAAGAGATTTAAGCTGTAGAGTGTCCTGATGTCATCATTCTCGAATGCCATTCTCTTCAAAGGCTTGAAACGCCTCTTCTACTTCCATATCCCCCAGAGTTGAATCCACTGCTGGCATAAAAGGAAGGTGCTATTTAGCACTAATTAGCAGACTCCAGAGACTGATGGGAGCAAAGAGGCGCTGGTCTGAATCATCCGAAGATTGCACAGACTTGGCTGCAGAATGATCTGTTTCATTTTCCTCCGGCAGACTTAACTTCCTAATTAAGTTGGCTCCAGCTAACATTCAAATGACTTTGCATTTCCCAAGTAGGTACCAAAAGAGGTGGGAGAGGCAGCTGCCTGACCCACCGGGAGACATCAGGAAGCAAGCCTGGGATGAAATGTCTGCTGTGGAGACCCCCATAGGAATAATGTATGTACTTCTAGGAGTTCTACCCAAAAAGGAAAAGAAAATATGTTTGTGCTATGGATATGCATGCAAAGAAAAAGGTCGGTGGTTCTGAACCCAAAAGGCAATGTTTCTGTAGAAGGGACCCATCTGAAGACGGGTGGTCACTCAGGACTGAGATGGTTTTCAGAGAAGGGGACTGTGGGGCAGTGATGGCTCGTGACTGATTGGTTGATTTCCTTCTTTCTTTCCTTTTTTCTTTCCCTTTCCCTTTGTATCTTTCCCTTCATACAGACATATCCCAAAAGGTGCTCATTAATGAGCACAGGCAGTAATCTGAATTTCTAGTTTTGGAACACATCCACCATCTTGAATGATCTCTGGGCCCATATTTGGAAGACGGGGTGAAAAGCCAATTGTTTGATACAGACATAAAAGGAGCCCACACAAAACAGGTGTCTATCCAACAATTCCTTCACAATTTAAGACCATTCCATCACAAAGAGCCAAGAAGAAGATCTCTGTTATAAAATTTTTTTCACAGTTGATGGACCCAAGATCCTTGTATCCACAAGAAGTCATCACATGATATGGGAAGAGGTAAAATGAGGAACAGAGGACATTTCCTAAAGATAAAAGAGTTGAAATATCAAGAATACACAACAATCATAAATGTGTATGTGCCTAGAAACAGACCTTCAAAATATATGAAGCAAAACCCAACAAAACTAAAAGGAAAAAGAAACAAACCTATAGTCATAGTTGAATACCATCAAACCCTACTCCTAGTAATTGACAGACATTGAGACAAAAATTTGAAAAGCAAGGATCAAAAATTTCTGTATGACATCACCTTAATGGGCACACATGGAATGCCACACCCAACAAATACATAAATACATTTTCAGGTGTGCATGGAAGGTCTGCTAAGATAAAATATTCACTAGGCAATGAAACAAATTTCAACACATTTTAAAATACTGAACATACTGTTTTCTGTTCACAATAAAACTAAGTTAAAAATTCAAAATAGTAAGATAGCTAGAAAAGCACTTTGGAAAGTGAAAAATCTCACTTCTAAATAAGGCCAAATATAGAATCAAAGATCAAAGAAGACATAACAAGAGAAGTTAGAAAATATTTTGAACATAATAGCAATAAAAATACAATATACCAAATTGTTGGGGGTACAGCTGATACAGGAATTAAGGGAAATTTATTGCTGTAAATACTTCTATTAGAAAGTAAAAAGTCTTTAAAAAAAACCTATAATTTAAATTTCCAACTTAGAAAACTAGAAAACTATGAACAAATTAAACAAAAATCAAAAATAAGTTAATAAGATTTTTGTCTTTCTCTGACTCGTATGTTGAATTTAAGAAACACAGCAGATGAACACAAGGGAAGAAAAGGAAGAGTAAGATAAAAACAGAGAGGGAGGCAAACCGTAAGAGACTCTTAATACAGAGAACAAACTGAGGGTTGCTGGAGGGGAGGGAAGTGGGGGGATGGGTTAAATGGGTGATGGGCATTAAGGAGGGCACTTTCAGGGATGAGCACAGGGTGTTGTATGTAAGAGATAAACCTCTGGGTTCTACTCCTGAAACCAAGATGACCCTGTATGTTAACTAACTTGAATTTAAATTTAAATTTAAATAAATAAATAAAAGTTATCCTTAAAAATAAGGAAATAATACAAAAAAGAACCCAAATCAATGATATAGAAGAGCCAAAAAATAGAGAAAATAAACATGAAAGTTGTTTTATTAAAATGATTAGTAAAATTGATAAACTCCAGATAAAATTAATTTTTAAAAAGTACTGAAAATACAAATGACTATAACAGAAATGAAAGAGGCACTATTGCTATTGACCTTACAGACATCAAAAAGTCCACAGGAGAACAGTACAAACAACCTTATACTAATACATCCAACAACCTACAAGAAATGCACACATTCCTTAAAAATACAATTAATCAAAACTGACATAAGGTAGTTCTACTCCTAGGGCAGCAATGTGACCCTAGGAGCTATATGGACCCACTCCCAAGCAAAACTGGGAAAAATTATTATTTTTTTAAAGCAGTTTAGTGTCAAATTGGTTTCCATACAACACCCAGTGCTCTTCCCCACAAGTGCCCTCCTCCATTACCACCACCTCTTTTCTCCCCTCCCCCTTCCCCTTCAACCCTCAGTTCATTTTCAGTATTCAATAGTCTCTCAAGTTTTGCGTCCCTCTCTCTCCCCAACTCTCTTTTCCTCTTCACCTCCCCATGGTCCTCCATTAGGTTTCTCCTGTTCTTCTGTTAGACCTATGAGTGCAAACATATGGTATCTGTCCTTCTCCGCCTGAAAAATTATTTAAAAAAGACTTTTTATTTGTGTTTCCCTGATGATGAGTGACATTGAGCATCGTTTCATGTGCCTGTAGGCCATCTGGATGTCCTCTTTGGAGAAGTGTCTGCTCATGTCTTCTGCCCATTTCTTCACTGGGTTATTTGTTTTGTGGGTGTGAAGTTTGGTTGAGTTCCTTGTAGATTTTAGATACTAGCCCTTTATCTGATATGTCATTTGCAACTATCTTTTCCCATTCTGTCAGTTGCCTATTGGTTTTCTTGATTGTTTCCTTTGCAGTGCAGAAGCTTTTTATCTTGATAAAGTCCCAAGAGTTCAGTTTTGCTTTCATTTCCCTTGCCTTTGGGGATGTGTCGAGTAGGAAATTGCTGTGGTGGAGGTCCAGGATGTTGTTTCCTACTTTCTCCTCGAGGGTTTTGATGGTTTCCTGTCTCACATTCAAGTCCTTCAGCCATTTTGAGTTAATTTTTGTGTATGGTGTAAGAAAGTGATCTAGTTTCATTCTTCTGCATGTTGCTGTCCAGTTCTCCCAGCACCACCTGCTAAAGAGGCAGTCTTCTTTCCATTGCATACTCTTTCCTGCTTTGTCAAAAATTAATTGGCCATACTGAGATACCACCTCACGCCAGTTAGAGTGGCTAAAATGAACAAATCAAGAGACTATAGATGCTGGTGAGGGTGTGGAGAGTCGGGCACCCTCCTACACTGTTGGTGGGAATGTAAACTGGTGCAGCCACTCTGGAAAACAGTGTGGAGGTTCCTCAAAAAACTATCCATAGAACTCCCTTATGACCCAGCAATAGCACTGCTAGGGATTTACCCAAGAGATACAGAAATGCTGATGCATAGGAGCACATGTACCCCAATGTTCATAGCAGCAATGTCAACA
>PJEM01021042.1:0-12051 GCA_004023845.1 Helogale parvula | reverse complement strand
CGACATCTCAGAATTCATACTGGAGAGAAACCGTACAAATGTCAACACTGTGGCCAGGCCTTCAGCATGCGCTCACACCTTACTCAACATCTCAGAATTCATACTGGAGAGAAACCGTACAAATGTCAACAATGTGGCCAGGCTTTTCGCCAGCTCTCACACCTTACTGAGCATCACAGAATTCATACTGGAGAGAAACTGTACAAATGTCAACACTGTGGCCAGGACTTTACACGCCACTCACACCTTACTCAGCATCTCAGAATGCATACTGGAGAGAAACCGTACAAATGTCAAGAATGCGGCCAGGCCTTTACACGCCACTCAGGCCTTACTGAACATCAGAGAATTCATACTGGAGAGAAATCTTACAAATGTCAACAATGTGGCAAGGCCTTTACAAGCCACTCCCAGCTTACTCGACATCTCAGAATGCATACTGCACAGAAACCTTAGAAATGGCAAGAATGCGGCGAGTCCTTTAGCCGGCACTCAAGCCTTACTGAACATCTCAGAATTCATACTGGAGAGAACCCTTACGAGTGTGAAGAGTGTGGCCGGGCCTTTCCCCGGCCATCAAAACTTTCCAAACATCACAGAATTCATATATGAGAGAAACCTGAAAAATAGTAAAAGAATGTCAGTGCCCGCAAGTGGCCCTCAGCCCTGCCTGGACACCAGAGGATTCCTAGTGGAGAGTAACCACGGAAATGTAAACAACGTGGCAGGCTCTCCCTGCTCGTCACAACGTACTCAACATTGTCGTTATCACATGGGAGCAAAACTGACACGGAAGGAAAGTGGCCTCCCCTTTGCCTAGAATTCAATCCGTGCTCAATGTCTCGAAATGCACTCTTGATGCAAACCCTAGCCATGTAATGAATGAGGAAAGACCATCATTTTAAATTACCCTTTAGCCACAGCAGACGGTGCATATAGGAAAGTAACTGGGCAGATAGATTTACAGACGTATTCAATTGAACATCCAATGTCAATAAGATGACAGACATCAAAGTGGAAAGCAGCACATCAGTCACTCTGGTGAGACATTACACCAAATCCTTCCGGGAATAATAGAAAGTTAAACACATAGCAAACACATGTCCTCTTCTGGTTCGGAAGAGTGAGTGGGTGGGTTTTTGCAAAGTGATCATTAATTTCACTATGTGCTTTGTCGTCGGGAGCCATTGGGAACTCACTAGTTGAGAACCCTTGTGAGGTTAAGGCCGGTTTGCAAGGCCTCCTGCTGCCAGAGGATGACTGATATCCATCCCCCTCAGTTGTTTTGGCCTCAGCACGAACCCCCTGCGGACCTTGTTGATCGGTGTGGACAGTGACTCGTCCCCTTCTTCTAGCCCTACTTGCTGACTGCAGCCTGTGAAGGAACTTCCTGGAGGACCTTCTTCTTTTGTGATTATGGGAGCAAACGTCTCCTTTCCTGAGAATCCTGTTTTTCTTATGCTTCCCCTTAAGCGCACAGGCTATTGATCCCCGCTCACTAAGACCTAACTTCCGCCTTTGCTCTGCTGAACACGTTGTCCTGTATTGGAATGCTAAAGATATCTTCTTGTTTTGTATGATAAGCATCTGAATCACGTACATCAATCACTATTAATAAAGGCTACACATTAGTTTTCTGCAGATCTGTGTTCTGTGGCATTTTTACATGTCAAAGAAATTTGTCATCAAAAATCATTTTCTAAGGCGAATGCCACTTCTGCGCTGTTCCCCATACACTTAAACCATAAATAAAGCTGAGTCTCACAGTAGAGATGCCTGCCTGGTGATCAGAAGGAAGCTCAGGCTCTCTCATCCCTGTCTCCCAGACACCGCCCATCCTTCAGGGACCCCTGGACCTGCTGGAGCATGACTCTGGCCAGTGGCGCCTGAACAGGGACCTGAAGCGAAGCCCTTCTCTCTGACTCAGCCTGTCCCACTGCGTTGGATGGACGGTTAATGTCCCGTCATGGGTGCCACAGCCCCCTCCACACGACGAGTGCGCTGAGTTGGTGGATAAGGAAAGAACAGTTTTGAGATGGTGTGGGCAATAAAGTGTCTAAGGAAAGGAGCCTCTTAATAGACATAATAAAGGTCTGCCTGCAACCAATTGCTCAATTTTTAAATTTTGTCCAAAACCAGAGCCCCTGGTTCCACGAAGACAGAACTGTCGGCACAGATATCTGGAATCAGGTTGAGGACGGTATTAGACAAGGTTGTGTTTCACAAGGACCTCAAAAGGTCCCAGTGAAGTTCTCTATTGACCCTTAGAAAGAAGGCGCTAGGCCCCTCCGCAGGGACTTTGGGAGTCTTCAAGCCCACAGCCCCTCCAAATGATAGCAAGGTGGACTCAGGGACCGTCCCCCACGCCACCACTGCGAAGGTTTCAAATTGAACACCACACAACTGGGCTTTCCCCGTTCAGACGACAGGGACTCTGCCTCCATCTGGGCCCCTTCCTCCCCTGCCACTTTCAAACGGGGTAGGGCTCAGAGCTGCCGTTAGAGAGGCGGAAAAAGAGGAGATACAGATTTTGTTTGCTGCGTCCCCGTTGCTCTTAAGGGAGAATTTGATGAGGACCCCTCTTGGGGACCTCTTCCCTATAAGATTGTTAAGGAACTAAAAACTGCCTGCGCCGATTATGCGCCACCTGTGCCCTATACACACACTGCTAGAGGCCCCGGTGTCCTGTCGGGTGACGCCTTAGGACCGGACTCAGGCTGCAGAAGCAGGCCTGTCCGGAGGCCAGTATCTGCTATGGAAAGCAGAATATGACGAGCTCGCTAGGAAAAGAGCAGCAGTAAATAGAAGGACGAACAGGAGAGACAATGCCCCGGATACACTTCTGGGCGAGGGTCATTTGGACACCGCTCCAGCTCAGATGTATCTTGACCAGGACACCTCACGACAGGTCACTGGTTGTGCCTATCACGCATGGAGAGCTTTGCCGGTCGCAACAGGCAGGGCAGCTACCGGGGGAGAAGTCTGACAACGTTCGGATGAAAGCTCTGAGGATTTTTTATCTAGACTCCTACAAGCTGTGAGAGTGGTGACTAATGATGAGGCCGCGGACATTCTCATTAAACTACTAGTGTTTGAAAATGCCTCTTCTGCCTATGTGTGTGTGTGTGTGTGTGTGTGTGTGTGTGCAACTTGAGACGCCTGTTCTAAAATACGTCTGGAAGAGCACACGGCCAAGAATAGTCAAGACGGAAGATTAAGAAGAAAAATAAGGAAGATTTTCCCTACGAATAATCCAGACTTTATATGACTCTGGTAATTAAACAGTATGCTGTGGGCACTAAGGCAGGCAAATTGTCCAGCAGAACAGAATAGACAGTTTAGAAATACAGCCACGCACCAGTGGAATGTTAACATATAACCAAGCTGGCATGACAATCAGTTGGGAAAGGAGGCGCTAGTAACAAATTTAGGGGATGGAAAATCATTTGTATGTAAAAAGCAAGAACAAAAACAAAAGTAAATTCCAGAGAGCTTAAGAATTCAAATGTCAAAAACAAAACTAAATATTTCTAGAAGAGTAAGTTAATATATATCAGGGTGGGGGGAAAAGAATAAATATTTATAAACTCAAAGTTAGGAACACATATTTATTGGGGCACCTGGGTGACTCCATGGTTAAGTATCCAACCCTTGATTTTGGCTCAAGTCACGATCTCACCGTTCATGAGTTGGCGCCCCACATCAGGCTCTGTGCTGGCAGTGCAGAGACTGCTTGGGATTCTCTCTCTCTCTCTCTCTGCCCCTCTCCTGCTCATTTTCTCTCTCAGAATAAATAAATATTTAAAAATTAAAAAATAAAATTCTTAAATAAAATTAAAAAACATGTATTTATCAAAACAGGAAGTGAAAAGACAAGCCAGTTTGCAACAGGAAAGTGACAAACAAGTAGTGTCCCCTACAATCCACCAGAACAAATGAGGGAAAGGCATGAATTGGGAATTAGGAGAGTGACTCAAGGACGCCTCTGCGTACGGGCCCTGGGTTGTTGACTTCCATCCAGCAGGCTGGGATCTAGAAACCCAAAACCTGCCAGTGAGCATCAGACTCAGATTTTTACACACCCAGTTGTGTTAAACACACAGCCCCAACAGGCAGACTGCGGCCCCTAGGAGCTCCGGGCCTGTTTTGCTACTTCAGGAGATGGACCCGCCACCTGCGGGTCGTAGGAAAGACCAATCCTGTGGGTGTAACGGCCCTGCCTCATGCGGTGCTTCCGCGCCTTCTGACCCAGGGACTTCCGGCTGGCCTGCCCCGCACGGGCCACAACGTCTAGGAACTTCCTTGCCTCCTCCTCTCCATCTAAATGCCCCAGAGTCTCTGGATTGTCTAGCTCTGTGAGGGACTGTCCCACACACAAATCCGTCGGAGGTGACCCAGACAAAGCCTGTGTGTGTGTGACTGCCACCTCCTGGACTTATCTTTTTCTTGATCTGCCTTGAAATCCCTCCGGCCCCAGACGTGTTTCACAGTAAAAGAACTACAGATGGCCGATACGTATATGACATGCTGAACCTTGGGGACCCCCGATAAGGCCAGGACAAGACCCTCTGTAACTCCCCTTTCCTTGCCAGAAATCAGGAAGCGCGCCGTGTTGGGGAAGACAGTGTGCGGGGACAAGTGGACCGGCCTGGAGGGGGCCACTGGCCGTCACACCCAGCCGAGCGCGGGCGCACCCAGGACCCGTCAGTTCTGCTCCTAGCAAACACGCCCAAGAGGAGCTTTTGTTCGGAAACATCAAAAGGCCATGCCCGGAACCACACCGGCGGCAACAGCAAAAACACCCAACAAAAAACTAACCAAAGCTGGAAATCGCATAACCGCTCGCAGCGGGAGAACGGATGATACGTTCACTCACGGACGACTCAGTAGCGGTGACTATGAATGTCGATGCCCCCCCCGGGATGGCTAGGCTGAAACCCTAGGACTAGGAAGCGCTGGCACCCATGACCGGGATGGGGCTGCAGGAAGGCGCCCCCACGGAGACCCCGAGGCCTTCGGCCACGTCAGAAGTCTGCCCCCAGGCAGGGGATGCTGGCGCCCTGCTTCCGGCCTTCGGAACTGTGAGAAATACAGGTGTTCCCGTTGTTTCTAAATCTGTGTAGCTTGTTAAAGCAGCTCGAACGGACTAAGACATTTAGTAGCTTCTTGTGAAGAGTCCAGAACGCTAGACAAAAGCTAAAAACCAAAAGTAATGTATCGCTTAATAATGACTATAACGTGAAAGTGCACCGCAGAGACGTAAGAGCGGTTGCAGCCGCAAATCAAGATGGCAATGAACTCCGAGGAGGGCGGTCGTGAACGAGCAGACCCCTCATCCCCACGTGACAGTCGGCGGCGGCTGGGTTCCGGGGTCGGGTGGTGAGGGGGCGAACACCGCGTGACCTTCACCGTAACTTAACCGGCCCGTCCGAGGCCGCGCGGCCGCAGCGCCTTCGCGGCGAGCCCAGGACGCGCCGCGGCCAAACCCCGCCGCGAGGCGGTCCCCCCCCCCCAAAAAAAAAAAAAAAGAAAGAGGCGGCGGTCACGTGGTGCTGCCGCCCCCGCCCGGCGCGTCGCGACGTCACCAGTCGGCGACCCGGCCATTGATTCCCCGCGGCGGCGGCGAGGGTCCGCGGCCGGGGCAGGCTGCGGGGTCGGGCCGGGGCCCGGAGGATCGCCGCACCCGGTAAGAGGCCGTTTCCTTCTCCGCCATCCCCTTCCTGACTGGAGCCGCTGAGGGAGGGGGCGCGCGGGGAGGGGGGCGTGCGTGCGCGTGCTCCCGCGTGCGCGTGCCCGGCGCGCGCCGTGCGCGCGGATGCTGTGGCGCGCGTGCCGGCCGGAGCCCAGCGGCCGGGGACTGCGGGCGCTGCCGCCGTCGGCGCGGAGAGAGGCTGCGCTGCCCGGGGGCTCCCGGGTCGCCTCCCCGCCCCGACGGCCCGCGCCCCGCACCGCCGTCCCCCGCCCCCCGGCCAGCCCGCGCCCGCCCTGCGCGCCTCCCGCGCGGAAGGCGTGGGCGGCCGCCGCGGACAGCCCGCTGCGGGTCGCGGCCACCGCGCCGTGCCTCGGCCTGGCCCTGCAGCGGGAGGCCTGGTTGCGTCACCTCCCGGTCCTCCGTCCTCCATCCGTTCGGCGTGATTCTTGGGCCCCGCTAGCGGGTAAGCCTGCCGCAGGTGTTCCGTGTGATGTCAGAGTTTGGGAAACTTGCCTTTCCAGGACGGATACCTGTCATTGGGTTTTCCGTGCCGCGTGGGGGAGTCCCAGCAGGCGCCTATCCGGGAGGGCAGAGTCTGAGCGGCCAGGGCTGGGGACCGGCACACAGAGGTCCCTACGATGGCTGACGCCGGAGGGGGAGGCCGAGTAGGTCACGGGGAGCAGGGAACGCGGGAGCGTCGGATTGCCAGATTGCCGAGCGAACGTGGGCGACGGTGCCAACTCCATCTTTACCAGACGAGGCTTGTTCCCCTCGTCTCGAGCTCCCGAATGTCTTTTTCATATTTAACAAACACTCGCCTGCTTGCTGTACGGGCAGCAGAGAAAGAAGAGCGGAAAGGGGCGTGAACCTGGAGTCAGGTGTGCCGTCTGCCGTCTGTGTGACACTGAGTCATTTAACTTCTCTGCTCCTACTTGGTCTTACCGGCAAAACGAAGATAATGATCTCTACTTTGCACGGAACTGTCAGAATTTGAAGTGTCCAGCTGTTATTAGTAAGGGGATGGCACCCAGGCCCTTGAACTTGCCCCCTTGCTGAAGGTGGCCCATTGGCACAGCAGATTGAGAACAGGGGAACTTTTTGCCATTTTGGATGCTTGCTATTCTGCCAGATACGATGAAGCAGACTTGGCGGGGGGCCATCTCAAAACCCACCCTCTCTCTACTAAAGACCTCATAAATTGTAGAACTGGAAAGAGGTTAGGGCCTAAGCTTCTTCTGTTAATTACAGCTTCTTATTGAGCACTTGCTGTGTACTGACAGCGTCCCACACACTGTGCGTTCACTGACTGACGTCATTCCTCCCGCACCCAGTGCAGGAAGTGAGCATGTCCCCATTTTACAGATGCAGATGAGTCTTGGCCAAAATCCTGACCCCAGTTAGTGGCAGAACTGGAACTTGAGCCCAGAGCGCAGGCTTCCTGGGCTGTGTGGCTTTGGGTTTAGTTACTTCTCAGTGACTAGAGCCCTGGCGGCGGGGTAAGGGAGGCGGAAGCACAGCTTAGAGGGCCAGTATTTGCTACAGGAAAAGGATTCCAGATTGTTCAGTGATAAATTATCTTGTATTTTACGTTTTACCCAGCATTGTCCAGATGTGAACCGAGATTTGGCCTTTTCACCCAGAGAAAAAGGAAGGGCTCACGGGCACACAGCAGGTATTCGTAAATGCCGGTGGAAAGAAGAAAAAATCTTGAGGTGTTGTTATTTCTGCCTGACTGAGACCCCCCTTCCCTAGCCGTTTCCATACGGTGACTGTCACATGAGCGTCTGTCCTATCCACAGACTTAAAGATTTGGATTGTTTTTTAATGTTTACTTTTTTATTTATGTTTTTTATTTATTTTTGAGAGACAGAGAGAGACAGTGCGAGCAGGGGAGGGTCAGAGAGAGAGGAGATACAGAATCTGAAGCAGGCTCCAGGCTCTGAGCTGTCAGCACAGAGCCCAACGTGGGGTCCGAACCCACGAACCGTGAGATTATGACCTGAGCCGAAGCCGGACGCTTAACCGACTGAGCCCCCCAGACGCCCCTCCTTATTTCTGAGAGAAGGTGTAGGCACACGCCAGTGGGGAAGGGTCAGGGAGCAAAGGACTGAGGGTCTGAATCCGTTCCTGAGCTGATAGCTGGCAGCCCGAGGCGGGGCTCAAGGTCACCGCCCGGAGAGCATGACACTGAACCCACTGAGCCACCCAGGCACCCCCAAGGACTTAGAGATTTAAAGCTGTTTCAGACCAAGATTGGTATTCTGATCTGTGACCAACTGACTGGATTTTCCAACATGCGAGCCCGCGGACCCGGCCCTGGGCACCAGAGACGCAGAAGTTCACTTTGCTTTAACACCTTAGAGTGGGACCAGGCTGGGGCTGCTGCCCGAGTGAAGTTTTCTGGAGAACGCTGGGTGATGGGTATAGACATGAAGAGTTCAAGATACTAGGTTTGTGGCAACATTAAATATTTAGAAAAGACCTGTGACTGATGGACAGTAATGTGGGAATAACTCAACTGGTTTTAAACAGTTCGTATTCTTGGTGGTTTTGCTCAGCTGTTCTGGGTTTTTTCTGTCTGAAGGTGGCTTAGGGCTGTGCGGTGCGTGATGTAAACTCACGGGCTGACGTCACTCACCCATATAGATGTCCACGCGCCCCCCCAAGTTCCTCCACCGAGAAGCCGGCGCTGCCTCTGTGCCCCCCCCCAGGCGCCTCAGAGCACCTAGTTCTCTGTCTTCATCAAACCTAACGGGAGAAACTCGCACCTGACCTGTGCTCTCACCGCCCCCCCAGTCCCCCCACCACACACAGAGTAAAGCCCTTCCCAAAAAGAGGGTGTATTAATCCGGTTGTAGATGGCAGAAACCCAGTGTGAACTCACTTAAGCAAAAAAGAGTCCGTCCCCCCCTTGAGAAGTTAACTGGGGGGGCCACGGACGGGCCTCAGGGACGGCTGCGAGGGCAAAGACTGTGGCCCTGCCTTTCTCTGCTCCTCTTTTGTTTATTGGCCTCATTTTCTGCTGTTTTCTCTGTTCGCACTGAAAAAGCTGAGACCCGGCAGCCCCAGGCCGCCCCGGGCCGATGACCTTCCAGTGCTCTTCTGCATTGTAAACTGGCCACTGGACAAGGGGACAGGGACACCATGATTGGACAGGTCTGTGCCACAGGCCCCCTCCCAGGATGGAAGAGTAGACTGCTTCCCGCAGCCCCAGGGCCTGACTGCCGTGGGTGTGCGCGCGCACGCGTGCCCCTGTCCCTCGAGGCCCTTCCAGCGCCCGCCCTGTCCGTGTTTGTCCGCCAGCCTGTGGCCGAGTCGCAGCCCTGATCCTGGGCCCTCTGACCCTCGCGCGCCCGCGCGCCTGCCGAGTCCGCGTCCGTCCGCCCTCCCGGCTGCTTCACGCTCTTCGCACTGACTGCCCTCGGGGTTCGGGCCGTGCTTCTCCCAGAAGCCTTCCTTGACCTCCGTCCATGGGCTGGGCCCCCTCCTCTCTGCTTCCGGGGAGACCCCGGACTAGGCCCCGTTGTAGATGTGATGACTCCCGTCCTTACTTGGCATTGTTTCTCCTAACACAACCAACTGATATTGTGTGTGTTTATTGTCTGTCACTCCTCCTTAGAACATCAGCTTCATGAAAATGAGTAAAGGAATTTTTGTTTCGATTACTGCTGTATTTCCAGGACCTAGGACCGTGCCTGACACATAGTACGTGCTTAATAAACGTTTATTAAATGAATGAATGAAAATCTGCCCACAGGGAGAAAATGCTGGCATCGTGTTGATGAGGGCTGCAGTCTGTCACTGTCTGTGTCGTGGACCCCGGCACCCCGGGCCCACCCTGGGAGCTAGACCCTCTCCTGGGGCGCCGCCACGGGCCAGGGCTCAGGCCACCGGCCACACGCAGACGCCCCACAGGCATTCTGCCCCACATGATTCGCTCCCACTCAAACCTCTCTCAACAACGATGTGGTGTATATGGAGGCTTTTCCCATAGTTTGAGTCCTTTTCCTTAGGGTAATTATTTTTAAAAAGTTTATTTCACTTAGAAGGTGCCAAGCATTGGTCTAAGCCCTTTATTAATAACTCATTCTTTGATCAGAGTTTGGGGATCAAGAGTTGTGAACTTTAAAACTTTTTTTCTTTTCTTGAAACACTCAAGAAAGGCTAAAAAATCCCAGTTAAAAAAATTCTAAAAGAAATGAGACCTGACCGCTTCCCTCATCCTGCAGAGGCCGGCCTGTGTGCGTGCCCCCCTACCCCCTCCTCCCTGACTGCTGCCCCCACCCTGCAGAGGCCGGCCTGTGTGCGTGCCCTCCACCTTCCTAGGTTTTACAGTCGTAGCCGTTCAGAACGAAGTTGCGTCTGCGTCCGTGCACGTACAGACCTATGCAGAGGCGCGCGGGGCTGTGGCGTCTCGGGCGCCCCGTGCTGCGGTCCGGGTGCTGCCGCCATGCCCAGCGGCGCTCGGGCTTGGCGTGTGGCCGGCCGGGGGCCCGGGGCTGCGCGGGGGTCCCGCGGGGGAGGTCACGTCTACCGTCCGCGCCCGAGCACATCCCTCTTCCGGGTTCTGTGCCTTGCCGTCCAGAAGCCCACCCGTGCGGCGCCCACCCCCAGCCCAAAGGAGAGGGGACTCCCCTTTGTTTCTTCCTCGGCCCAGGAGGGTCGTCCTGGAAATTGACACTGCGTCACCCCCCCCCCCCCCCCCCCCCCCCGCCCCCAGCACCGGGCCGGCACCTGCTGCTGCTGCTGCGCTCGGTCCCCGCGCGTCCTGCCCGCCCCAGGACCCGGCGTTTTAATGAGAAATGGACATTCTTTGCCACATTGAAAATTAGTGGCTGGTGTTAAATGTATCTTTTGTTACGATTATGTTTGAATTCTTTTTGCAGACGCTTACCATTTTTATTTCCATTTTTCCATTTTTAAAATTCTCAGTTAATAGTTTTTATTTTTTTTACAAATTATACAAATTCCCTAAAAAACCTGAAAATGTGCTCATTATAAAAACAACTTTATTTGCTATGAAGATTTTTCTAATTGGTTATTTGCCATCTAATTTTGGCTTTTTCATTAAACATACAAAACCTGTTTTTCATTATTCTGTAGACAGATTTTATACTTTTTGATTTTGTCCTTTGCTTGCAAGCTTTAAAATGTTTTTCCTCATTCTGTATTTCAGTATTTGGTTTTGCTTTTTTTTTTTTACTTTAGTTAATACTCAGTTTTATTTCAGATTTTAACAAAGTATTTTCGGAAAATATTGTGTAATGTTTTAAATAAAATCAGTTTGAATTAGATGGTCTATGTTTTATTTTACGTTACGTTAGTGTATCTATCAGATTTTTCTTTTTTAAAATAGTTTATCAGAATATCAAAGCTTTGTTCCACAAAACTGAGATTGAAACGTAGGTATAGAGGTGCCTGGGTGGCTCCGTCGGTTAAGCGTCTGACTTCGGCTCAGGTCATGATCTTATGGTTCATGGATGGGTTCAAGCCCCGGGTCGGGCTCCCTGCTGACAGCTTAGAGCCTGGAGCCTGCCTCAGATTCTGTGTCTCCCTCTCTTTCTGACCCTCCCCTGCTCGTGCTCTTTCTGTCTTTCGAAAATAAATAAAAAATATTTAAAAAAAAAAAAGAGGAGTATATGTATATATTCCATATCCACGAATCGCCACACGGCGTCGTGTTTGTGTGTGGCTGTCACCGTGGGGTGAGAGGCTCTTTTGTCCGACTGGCAGCTGTTCCGTGTGTAGCTGGGAGGGCGAGTGTGGCCCCTGCCGGCCCTTATCTACTGTTTCCCTAAGACTTTGTTTCTTACGATACAATTATATGCGCTAGACAGCAGATATTTTGGTAAATATTGATACGTATGTATACCCGCTAATCAGCATCCAAATCGGGAAAATAAAACTTTTCTGTCACCCAGAAAGCTCCTTCGCGCCCCTGCCTAGCCACGGCTGCTCTGAGGTCTGGGGTCTCCGTCGGTTAGCTGGGCTGTTCTAGAAGCTCACGGGAGTGGAGTTCTGCGGCGTGCGCCTGGGCGCGCTCCTTTCAGTCGCGGTCCGGCAGGTGGCCTGGGTCATTACCCTTCCTGCGACCGGCATCGGTGTCCATGCGTTCTTCACGCAGTGGTCATTTAGTTTGTTTCCAGTTTAGGGCTTTTAAGAATAAAGCTCTGTGACCATTTTTTTCTTTTTTTGATGAGGCACAAAACACGGTGTTAGTGTTTTCACACACACGGTACAACAGTCTTCGTGCCACGTTCCCAGTGTGAAACATCCAGAACGTTTTCTCTTGCAAATCCGGACGGCGCCCTGTGACTCCCCCCGCAGACGGGGCCCGTGACTCCCCCCGCAGACAGCGC
>PJEM01021041.1:0-12069 GCA_004023845.1 Helogale parvula | reverse complement strand
AACAGAGTCAAATGAATATCAAAAGAAACGCCCAGACTTGCCTCAGCAATGCTGGGGAGGGGAGTTAGCACTGAATAATCCAAAATACGGTTTTGATCTTTTGTGCACCTTGGCCACTCTACGTCTGGCCCAGCAAGACAGACGCCAAAGTTATTTTGACCAGGAAATGGCAATCTCCAGCCTCCAGAAGCAAATCTTGTTTACTGGTTCACTCTCTGGAGAGTGATAATCCTTGCCTGAGGCAGTCAGAAAACGTGGCGGCCCCCAACAGAAACATCTTAAAAAGAAGAGTCAGAAGCTCAGAAATGAATAATAAATATTATTCAGTGAATATGGCCACCAAGCTTTACTTGCCAATTTCAAGAAGTTTCATTTTCTTCAAAAATAAGGCAAATTTGCCCTAATATTATGCTGCTATTTGATTTGGAAGTTTGCAGTTCTCTAAGTCACATTTCTTTCTCCATTTGATGTACAGTTCTTAGAGTATTTTTTAAAATTTAATGTTATTATTTTTTAGAGGGAAAGAGACAGAGATTAGGCAGAAGAGAGGCAGAGAGAGAGGAAGACACAGAAGCAGAAGCAGGGTTCAGGCTCTAAAGTGTCAGCACAGAGCCCAACGTGGGGCTCAAATCACGACTGGGAGATCATGACCTGAGGTGAAGTTGGTGGTTTAATTGACTGAGCCACCCAGGTGCCCCTACTTTTTTTTCATTTGTAATAAGTGTTCTGATATTAAAATCAAAACACAAATCTTATTGTTTCCATTGATATCTGAGTGCACTAGATTAATATTTCTTTCTATTATTTTAACTTATATTTTTCTTAAAGCTATCCTCCTACTTATCACTTTGCTTCCTGCAAAGGCAGCCTTTGCCTCTGCCGTCTTTCTACAGTTGCTGATTCAACATTTTCTAACACCTTCCTCTTGAAAGATATAGCTGCCTTCAAGACTCAAATTAAAGGAAATAATATTTTAAGAAGAGCTTATCTTGAAGGCTATGGACTATATATATTCACCTGGTACATTTTGGAGTATCAATATCATGCATCTCAGCACTTAGTAATTTCTATAATCTTCTCTTTTGAAATATGACTTTATCCGTATGTACAACTTTGGACAAAGTTTATCTACATTGAGATGGTTGGAGTATAGAATTGACATGCCTTGAATAATGACAGAACTTCACTACGGATAACAATGTAGCCTTGAATATGTGGTCTCTTTTCACTTCTCAAACTAATTATTTCTCAAATCTTCCTAAGACAAATGGTTATAAATCCATGCCATTTGTTTATTTTTCTCATAGTAAAATATTTACTTAATCAGAAATATTTTTCTTAAATTTATTTTGTGGAAATTTGTGTCTACTACACATTATGGTCCTGTAAGAAAAGGAAATAATAAAAACTCTCTAGGAAAGAATTTTTTGAGTTCTAACATTGCTATATTATTATGTGTTCTATGATTCTACGTCCAGTAGTTATCCTGAAATTGGCTAAGAACCAAGAATTAATGTCATACTGCCATTGAGAGAAAATGGAACAAAAGTTTCAATTCCCTTTTATATAACCTATCGAGTTCCTTCCTCAACACCCCAAATGAGAATCCAAATGTATTCTTCATTCTATCACTCCTCACACAGACACACACACACATATTAAGCACAGATAGCTCTTTTTCTGTCCCCCATATTATTAAACTTAAGTTTAATTATGTCTGCCACACATTGAGGGAAAGACTGTTTGGTTTTCAAATTGGACTTGCCTTTATCAGATATGTCAGTAGTTTATCTTTGTTTATAAAATTAGATTTGCATACTTCCTCCTTTTGTTACCTCTAAATTAAGCTGCTAGGACACAACACATACTGAATTCTACTCAGAAGCATTTTTTTTTCACTACTAAGGTGTGATCATCTTTTTAAAAGGTAAAAGAAGTCATATGCATGAGTGTGTACACACAAACAAAATGTATGTGGGAATAAAATGTGCACTGTAGAGGATGCCTTCCAGCATCCCATTAATTGAAGCTTCCTTGTTTTTCCAAATTCTGAATAATTTCCACCTGTCTTGGTTCTTTCTGAGCATGAAATCAGAATCCCTAATTCAGAATGGGGAAATCTTCAGGATAAAGCACTGAGAAGGTTAGTTTTGTTCCATGGAGAATACGGAACATAGATTTCAAAAGACTTTTGAAAATATTTCCCTGCCCCTTAACAACATGCAGTTGCTAATTTAAGATGATAATATGCTTCACTGATTAAAAAGTATGCATTTGCACATGTGGGTTTGTTCTGTACAAATATTTTCTCCTCCAAATGGAATAGGTGCACTGTAACCTTTTGCTACCTATAACTAAAAGCAGCCTCAAGTTTTGTACTGCTGTTATATTTAAAATTTTTTATGTTTTTATTTATTTTTGAGAGACATAGAGAGAAGACGTGAGCAGGGGAGGGTCAGAGAGAGAGAGAGGTACAGAATCTGAAGCAGGCTCCAGGCTCTGAGCTGTCAGCACAGAGCCTGACGTGAGGCTCGAACCCTCGAACCATGAGATCATGACCTGAGCCAAAGTCGGACGCTCAACCGACTGAGCCACCCAGGCGCCCCTGTACTGCTGTTATATTTTAATTCCTGTACATAACAGTTTGTCGCCTCCATTCATATAAAGTTCCTGACTTTCATATTCCCAAGGTTATCTTATAAAATTGCACCACCTCTCCCTTCAGCCACCCATTCACTTTTCCTTCACAGGAAGATGCAATCTCATTCCTAAGTGAGAAGTTTTTTATTTTATTTTTATTTTTAAAAATATTCTTTAATGTTTATTTATTTTAGAGAGACAGAGAGCACAAGTGGGAGATGAGCAGACAGAGAGGAAGACACAGAATCCAAAGCAGGCTCCAGGCTCTGAGCTGTCAGCACAGAGCCCTATGCGGGGCCCAAATTCACAAACAGTGAGATCATAACCCTACCCAACGTCAGACGCTTAACCAACTAGGTGACCCAGGTGTCCCAGTTAGAAGCTTTTTAATTTATTATTTACTCCATTGCACTTTCAGGTTTTCAGTAATAACAGCTCATCAATTCCCATACACAGAGATAATTGGTGCTTTGTGCTCATTTCTTTTTGGAGATTTATATGAATTTACAATTTATCTAAACTTTATGACAACAGATAATGACCCATTTTTATTTTACTACTCATTACAGGTGAGTTTTCAGGACCACTGGCCTTTCAACTTTCCTTTCAACAGTATACTTTATGTAATGCCTCTTCCATCCAAATTATAAATTTCAATAGTCTTTTGCTTCTAAAATCCTGCTCTGTAATATTATGCCACACAGATCATATATCTTCTTTTTAACTTTATTTCCTTATTTTGGGAGAGAGAGAGAGAGAGAGAGAGAGAGAGAGAGAGAGACAGAGAGAGACAGAGAGAGACAGAGCGAGAGTGAGAGAGAGCACACATACATGAGCGGGGGGAGAGGCAGAGAGAGAGGGAGAGAGAGAATCCTAAACAGGCTTAATGCTGTAAGCTTGGAGCCTGACTGTGGATAGATCCTACGAAATGTGAGATCATAACTTGAGCCAAAATCAAGAGTTGAACGCTTAGTTGATGGAGCCACATAGGCACCCCATATCATCATGTATCTTCTTAAAACTAGATTCTGCTTTTGATCGTTCACCTCTGTTAAAACACATTATATGTATTTCTCTTCCATTCCTCAACTTTTCATCTTGAGAAAATAGTTTGATTTTTTGGAAAATAAAAATATTTTCCCATGAAAAGAAGTTTGCTTTAAGTTCACTTAGGACGTAGTTAACATGTATAAGCATATAGCAAACTCCTGCACTAGGAATATGAAGCATACAAAGATATTTTTTTCTAGAAAACGTAGTCATTTGGGTCTTTTGTTCCTTAATTTATCTTTTCCTCTTGTCCCAATTCTCTCTCCCCATGATTATATGTGCTCTCTTCTGATACTGACACATTATATTCTTGGGTTAAGAGTCTAGGAATATTTCAGTGGCTCATACTCAAGAAACTTTAAAAGGAGAAATATCATGCAAAAGAAGAGTCTTTTTCTTAGTTAAAGACCTAAGTAGCTATTAAATATACTTTGCAACAATGTTCTAATTGGCTTGTCATAACAGGCTAGAGACTCAAAATCTTTTATTTAATTTATTTTTTAATTTACTTCCAAGTTAGTTAGCATATAGTACAATAATGATTTTAGGAGTGAATTCCAGTGACTCATCCCCTATGTATAACATTCAATGCTCATCCCATTAGGTGTTTTCATTAATGCTGCTTATTCATTTACCTCTCCAGCTCACAACCCCTCCAGCAACCATCAGTTTGTTCTCTGTATTTAAGAGTCTCTTATGTTTTGTCTCCCTCCTTGTTTTTATATTGTTTTTGCTTCCCTTTTGTTACGTTCATCTGTTTTGTATCTTAAATTCATATGAGTGAACTCAGATGATATTTGTCTTTCTCTGACTGACTACTTTCACCTAGCATAATACCTTCTAGTTCCATCCACGTAGTTGCAAATGGCAAGATTCCATTCTTTTCAATTGCTGAGTAATACTTCATTGTATATATACACACACACACACACACACACACACACACACACACACACGCACACACAACGCTTTCTTTATTCATTCATACATCGATGGACATTGGGGATTTTTCCATATTTTGGTTATTGTCGATAGCGCTGCTATAATCATTGGGGGTGCACCTGCCCTTTGAAACAGCACACCTGTATCCTTTGGAAAAATACCTAGTCTTTTCAAAGGTACTAGTAAGTGCCATGGATGAAAAACCAAAGGCTAATGTCATTCTTTTATTTGTGTCAAATGCAAGCAATTTTTTTTTTAGCACAAAGTGGGTTATATGGTCTATAAAGTTACCAAGTGAGTACTATACTCTATATAACTTCAATATAAGTAATATTATCGGATCCAGTTGGTATATTGTTGTAAATGAGGTGGAGGGTGAAGAGGAGTCACATTGATCTCCAGAGAATTATTTGCTTTTTTTTTTTTTCAAAGACATACTAGGCCCTTCTCATTTCTTCTTTCAGAGAAAAACATTTAAGGCAGAAAAATCTTCCAGATGAGAAAGATTGAGATTTGCATAGTTAAATTTCTAACAATATTAAGGTGAAAAAATTCTACCATGATAGGAAAAAAGTCATAATCCTTAAAAAAGTTCTTCGAAGTTGAGTCCGAATGGTGTAGGGACAATGTGTTTTTTTTGTTTTTGGTTTTTGGTTTTTGGTTTTGTTTTGCCTTTGTGCTCATTCAACATGTAACAAGTCATAATCAGTAAGGATTTAGCTGAGGAAATTTAGCTGCCGAAGAGGTACCTATTGGAGTAAACTGATTACTTACAAATGAGTACTCGGAATTATTTCTGAAATTTTATGTCTTTTGTGTTCTTTATCATCCAGGTTGTTGCTATTTCTAACCACGTAAAAGAAAGGGGTAGTAATAAAAGCCCTAATAAAAGCTATAGAAGACTTCTCCTGTATCCAGTTGAAGTCTCATTATTGGCTTGCATTATCCCTGAATAAGATCCTTTTGACCTATCCATTTCTATTAGGGCTAATTTCATAACATCAAATAAAGTTTCTTTCTGAGGTGAACAAATAGAAGTATCCAGATTTTTTGCTGAGGACAGCTAATGTTAAATATCACCTGCATCCAGGAACTGGCAAAATATTGTAATCTGATGCCATTATTTTTGTTTATACCTCCTATTAACTATTTAAAGAGTTTATTTTGTAAATATTTTTGAAGATTGTCTGGCATGTAGTGAGTTTTATCAACAGTTTTCTGATGTTGCTGCCATTGATATTATTATTATTATTATTATTATTATTATTATTATTATTAAACTGACCTATCCCACTTTGTGGAAACTCCGGGAGGCCTTAAAGAGATCTAGGGAAATTATAGTCAATCTGGATACTGTTGGAGATTGGCTCTTAATTTGCCTTTACAAAGTTGATGGAACATCTAATTGACATTAAGGGACAATGTTGTCTCCATAATTTGTCTCCCTTTTTTTCACATTTTTATGTGAATTCTGAAGGTGAGTAGATTACAAAGGACTACTTGAGGTTAGGACAGGGAACCTGGAAGAAGTATTGAAGTAATGCTATTAATATCAAGAAATTACAAATGAAAGCTCTATAGCTGAAATAGTACATATCAAAGAATTGGAACTGAGCATAACTTGATTTAAACCACTCCAGGATAATGTTGAGATCAGAGCAATCTCTACGAGTTTCCATTACTCTTTGTGCCAAAATACAGCAAGGATCTTATTACAATTCTTGAGCTCAAGAGGCATAATCTATGATCTGGATTAAAGCTTTGTTTATAAGAACAGAATAAGTTTTCAATTCATCATTATTCTCTGTGTAAACTGATTTTGGTTAAAAAATATTCAGGATTAAGTATATTTTATTCCACCACTGACAATTAGAATAGGTTGGAGAAACCATGACAATTTTAGCCAAAGAGGATCAGCAGGAGGAAAGCATAATTTATCTTCAGACAAATGTTGGTTGTTTGAAATTTTTAAAAGATTATGCTTCTGACACTTAGGGAATGAATCTTTTATTTACATCCTTTGTTATTTTAATTTTTAAAATGTTCCCTTCCCAAATAATCCCTTCATAACTCCAATTAGTTATTCTCCTCATGTATTCTTTATTCTCTAGCCATGACCAACAGGCTCTACCTAAATATTTGGCTTCATACTTTGAGAAAGACTTAGAATTTTTTTTAAATAGTTCTATCACAGAAAGTTTTATCTTAGAAAGAAAAAAACCCATTAGTAACATGTCGAGAAATTGCCAGAAGTCATGCACAATTGGCCTTCTGTTTTTTTGAGCCAATCTGCTACTAAGGAATATCCATGTAACTAGGAAGGGGAGTTATCTGCCAATTACAGCCAATGGTTAATTGAAAGAAGAACAGATTGGTAAGGCATCTGTAGCCTGACTAGCATTGGGAAGAAGAACTAGATCAGCTGGCTCTCTGTCATTATTCTAATTTATAATTCCCAGAAAATAACCACACTGAGATTTCCAGGCTTGTTTTAATGGCTCTGCCACATAATAACCGCAAACACAGGGAAGTTATTTAACCCCAATATTCTTTGTATCTCAGTTTTCTTACCTGTAAAATTCTAATAATGGTCATACTTTCCTCACAGAGCTGTGTGAGGACTTCCTGAAATAAAGTGTGGTGTGATTTTGTAAACAATGAATAATATACTTGCTAAAATGACTAGCATATTGTTAAATAAAAATTAGGTACAGTAATTATTTAAATTACTATTAGCACCTAATATCTAATCTAAAGTAGTCAATTAATCTTGCTGTAATTGCTTCTTCATTTTACTAGTTATCATGTTTTTGTCAATAATTTTTTTCTTCTCCTGACAAATATCAAGATATATGTCTTGCCAAATCATACATCCTGATAAGTTTAACTTTTATTTCACAAGCCCTATGTATAGGGTTTCTACAGAATATCAATGCTTTATATCCAAGTGTATTTGATACTCAAGATTTTCTAACAAGAAATGAGATAAATAATTTAGTCAATAATCAAAATAGAAAATAATCTATATTTGGTGTCTGTCTCTGTGTATGTATGTGCACACATGGGTATGGGCAAGTCCATGTGTGTAAGGGAAGGTTGGAGAAGATGTTTCTATTTTTCTGAATAATCCAAATATGTCTCCTTAGTTATTAAAACCACTTTTTTCAACTGTGAATACCAACTGTGCCATATAAATTTCTAATCAGAGAAAGAACTCCTAAATCTGCTTCATCATGCAGAATTCTTTCATTTTTAGTTTGTTTCTGTAGTCTATTTCATTATTTATAATAACCACTTGTCTCTGATTTGATCAGCCCGGCACTGAATGCAACATAGTTGTTTGCATCACAAATCTGGAGACCCAAAACAAAACACAATCCAGAGATGGCCCTAGAAGCTGATTATTCAACATGCTCTAGTGGAGAAAGTCAGACACCTAAGCTGACAAATATCTGTTATCATTGTGTATGGCAAACAATGACTATTTGTACTTATTTATATGCAATTCATAAACAATGTTAGGCTTCCAAAGTGTAGTACAACAATACACTTAGATCTAGAAAAAAATAACTTCTCTATTACTTCCCTTCAAATACTATAATGTTAACCATATCATCAAAACCAGCTGTTGTTTTGTTCATGAGTTATTTAAAGAGAACCCTTCAGCATAATATAAAGCATGTTCTAATCACTACATAAAATGATTAAGAAAATTAAATAAACTTTACATTAATTGTCTTAGAGCAAAATGAGTAATTAATAATTACAGACTGAAATTTCAAAAATACACTGTCAAACAAGACAAAGACCCACACAAATTGTGACCTTACATATTCAATGATTTGCCCCACATTCCCCATGGGCATTTTGAAGAAAATGTCTGTTTAGATATCATCTGTTTAACATAAAATATCATTGGACTTCAAGCTAATGTTTGTAATATATTCTGTATTAAACACTGAGTTTATTAAATATTAATAAAATACCAGTATTTTAAATGTATTAATAACATTAATTAAGCATCCTTTCCATTAGCTAATTTGTTCTCTGTATTTCACTTTGCCCTCACTCTTACTACATATAATTCTACATATCATTCATTTTTCAAGGATCAGAAAGGTGTATTTGGAATTTCTTGATTTTTTTTTATTTCTCAAATTATAACCTGTTCTTCTATGAAATATGTTAACTAATCAGAGTTCAATAACCATATTTGGAAACTACTGAATATATCTGAAAGATTTCAGGAGAAGGTTTTGAACAGAAATATCAAAAGTTGGAAAGTTATATTACTTTGTCAAAATAAAGACTTTCATTTTCTATCATGACATCCTCCTCATTCCTTTTAGTGAGATGTAATTTTTTAAAGTTTGCCATCATGTAGGTGTACTTTTATCTTAAAAGCTTTCATTTTTCAAGAGTTAGAGGAAGATGGCAGAAGAGCACAAGGACCCTAGGCTTGTCTTATACCAGAACACAACTAGATAACTATAAAATCATCCTAAATACATCCAAACATCAACCAGAAAATTGACAGAACAAACTCCACAACTAAAGGGAAAGAAGAAGCCACATCGAAGAAGGTAGGAAGTCCAAAGACATGGTTTATGGAAAAATGGATCATGGTGCTTCAAAGAAGATAGAGTTGTGGTCACAGAAAAAGGTAAGAGAGAGAAAATTACACAGGGGAACACAAGGAGAATATTACCCCAAGACCATTGGTTGGGAAAATGAGCCGGGCTAATTTTCTTGAGTTTTTATATGCAATGTGGCTTGAAGTATAGAGTTTTAATGGTGGGTGGGCTTGGCTGGGATAGAATCCTGAGAACACTGCACAGCCCCAGAGAGGGAAAGCAAACAACCCACGGGCAGACAATGTGGAAATGGTGATCTTTGGAACACCGGGGGCATACAAGGGGGATATTTATCGCTCTTCTCAAATTGTGTCTCTGACAGGCATAGAGATATTTTTCTGATAAGAAAACAGTTGGCTGGTAAAACTTCCCTCCAAACCCTCAGCATAAACAGAGTGAACAGTGGGAAGCAGCTTAATACCAGCACTGGCTGTTTAACATGCTTAAACCAAGCCCCGCAACCATGTTCTCTGATGGCACTGCCTTTCTCAATTAAGCTCGCGTCAATCTCAGTGCCACAGGACACTCCTACAGATTACTAGAAAAAAATGCTGCCCACATAGTCTCTCAACCATAGAGTTTGGCTGAGCTTCATCCAGTGGAGGTAGTAACAGGTCTCATTTCACAAGCAAACCAGAGCACACCTAGTTAAAACTTGCCACATTCAGGCCAGGAACCAAACAATGCTCAGGGCACCCAAAGGGAGCTTCTGCAAAAAAAACCCCTCACCTGAAACGGTTATCATGGGTGGCTCAGTTGGTAAGGCGTCTGACTTTGGCTTAGGTCATAATCTCACCATTGGTGAATTTGAGCCCCACGTTGGCCTCTGTGTTAACAGGTCAAAGCCTAGAACCTGCTTCCGATTCTGTGTCTCCCTCTCTCTCTGCCCCTCACCAACTTGCATTTTGTCTCTTGTTGTCTTTAAAAATTGAATAAATGTTAAAATAAAATAAAAAAAAACTGACTTCAAAGATAAAGCCAGAACGCAACAGCGGAGAGCATGCAGCATGCAACAAACACACTCCCTGAAGTGCCAGGACCTGGACATTCTTTATAAGGCTATTATGTTCAGGATAAAAAAAAAAAAAAAACCATAACCAGCTTTTCTAACGCAGAGAAGAAGGAAGAGACTTAGACAAAATGCCAACATGAAGGAATTTATCCCAAATGAAAGGATAAGATAAGGACACACCCAGACATCTAAGTGAACACATATAAGTAACATCTTTCAAGGAGAATTTAAAGCAATGATTATAAGCATACTCACTGGACTTGAGAAAAGATGGAAGACATTATTGAGACCCTTTCTACAAAGATCAAATAGGTAACAAAATAACAAATCAGAGATAAAAAGTGAAATAAACAGGATTATAAACAGGCTTAATGGAATGAGCAGCAGGCTAGAGGAAGCAGAGGAATGAATTAGTGACTTGGAAGACAAAGTAATAGAAAGAAATGAAAGGAACAAATGAGAGAAAAAAGAATTATGCAACACGAGAATAGACTTAGGGAACTCAGTGACTGCATCAAAGGTTATAACATTCATATTATAGTAGTCTTGAAAAAGGAAGAGAGTGAAAAGAGGGCAAGAAATTTATTTGAAGAAATAATTGCTGAAAATTTCCCCAATCTTGGACAGGAAACAGACATTCAAAGCTAAGAGGCACAAAGACCTCCCATTAAAATCAACAAAAATACAGGATATTTTGTAATTAAATTTGTAAAATATGCTGATAAAGAAAAAAAAATCTTAAAAGCAGCAAGGCAAAAGAAGTCCTTAACTTGCAAAGGATGACCCATAAGGCTAGCTGGAGATTTTCTCAACCAAAATTCTCAAGCCAGAAGGGAGTGTGTTTAATAAGAAAAATCTGCAGCCAAGAATACTCTATCTAGCAAGGCTATCATTCAGAATATAAGGAGATATAAACAGTTTCCCAGGCAAATAAAAACTAAAGGAGTATTCGGTCACTGCAAGGAATATTAAAGGGGACTCTGAATGCAAAGGAAAAACCAAAAGTGACAAAGAAAATAAAATAACGGAGAAAATCTCCAGAAACAATCAGAAAACAAGTAATAAAATGGCAATAAATACATATCTATCAATAATTTATGTCAATGTAAATAGGTTAAACAAACCAAAGTCATAGGTTGTCAGAAGGGATTAAAAAAAAAAGACCCATTTCTATGCTGCTTGCAAGAGACTCATTTTATTTTATTTTATTTTTTTCCCAATTGTAACCATTGAATTATTTATTTTTTTTCTCTTATTTATTTATTTATTTTTATTTTTATTTATTTTTTAATATTTTATTGTCAAATTTGTTTCCATACAACATCCAGTGCTCTTCTCCTTAAGTGCCCTCCACCATCACCACCACCTCTTTTCCCCCCTCCCCCTTCCCCCTCAACTCTCAGATCATTTTCAGCATTCAATAGTCTCTCAAGTTTTGTATCCCTCTCTCTCCCCAACTCTCTCTCCCTCCTCCGCTCTCCCTGGTTCTCCATTAGGCCTCTTCTGTTTTCCTGCTAGACTTATGAGTGCAAACATATGGTTTCTGTCCTTCTCTGCCTGGCTCACTTCACTCAGCATGACACCCTCAAGGTCCATCCACTTTCCTACAAAAGGCCATATGTCATTCCCTCTCATTGCCATGTAGTACTCGATCGTGAAAATATACCACATCTTCTTGATCCATTCGTCAGGTGATGGACATTTGGGCTCCTTCCATGTTTTGGCTATTGTTGATATTGCTGCTATGAACATTGGGGTACATGTGCTCCTATGCATCAGCATTTCTGTCTC
>PJEM01021040.1:0-12073 GCA_004023845.1 Helogale parvula | reverse complement strand
AGGCAGAGAAGGACAGATACCATATGTTTGCACTCATAGATCTAACAGGAGAAAACTAACAGAGGACCATGGGGAGGGGAAAGGGGAAAAAGAGTTAGGGAGAGGGAGGAGGCAAATCATGAGAGACTCTTGAATACTGAAAATGAACTGAGGGCTGAAGGGGGAGGGAGAAAAGGGAAGGGGAGGTGATGGACATGGAGGAGGGCACTTGTGGGGAAGAGCACTGGGTGTTATATGGAAACCAACTTGACAATAAACTATACAAAAAATTAAATAAATCCTTAAAATAGGCAGACTCTCTTCTTTTTATTTCTTTGATTTTTTTTTGAGAGAGAGAGTGAATGAGCAAACGCACAAGTGGGGGAGGGGCAGAGAGAGAGAGAGAGAGAGAGAGAGAGAGAGAGAGATAGTCATAGACTCTGAAGCAGGCACCAGACTCAGAGCTGTCAGCACAGAGCCCAACATGGGGCTTGAACACATGAAGTGGGAGATCATGACCTGAGCCACAGTCTGACACTTAACCAACTGAGCCACCCAGGCATCTTGTAGGTTTCTTCTATATGCAACACAGGTGTATAACTGTATATCTCTGTATCTATGTTTCCATCTGTTGTTGAGATCAAATTCATGTAGTAAAAATTCACCATTTTGAACATTTTAAATCATACAGTTCGGTAGGATTAAGTATATTCACAGTGTTATGCACCTGACACCACTCCTCAATGCCAGGACATTTCCATTACCCTAAAAAGAAACACTGTACCCAGTAAGCAATCACTTTCCATTTTCTTTTACCATCCAGCCTCTGGCAACCTCTCCTCTACTTTCAGTCTCTATTTGACTCACCCACTCTGGACATTTCATCTAAGTGTAGAATCACATGATACTAGACCTTTTGAAAATGGGTTGTTGCCCTCAGGATCATGTCTTCCAGATTCATCCATGTGGTAGCATGTATCAGTATTTCATTCATGTTTTGTGCCTGGTACTATTTCATCAGGTGGTCATTTCTGTTGGTTTTCTAGCATCTATCCCCTGGAATCTCTATCTACACTGGATGTGTTTCCAAAGCTAGCCACTCTTCTCTCTGTACCGGTCATCCACTTATGAAATGACAAGTTGTTAACCTGTGAGGAGTTCTGAAGAGCCTTCTTGGATGACCTACACCCAAAGGCAATGATGCCCTCTTCGTTATTTGCCTTTCGTCAACTTGAACGTACTATCATCATATGCCTTAAAAATGTAGCCTTCTTCTGCAAAATGTTTTCAGAGCAAAAAAGGCATGAATGAAGGGGAGTGTCATTTTCATGGGAGCTACACTGAAAGCCTTTATTTCCTTCTGGCTCGAATTAAGGTCATGTGAAATTATGGCTTCAGGGTTACTTTTGGAGTTCTGATACTTTAAGGAGTTACCACCAAGAATGCAACAAAGCTCTGCTGTGTGACTGGAATCTATTTTAATTAAGCATCTGTATACCAATTAGGAAAATTGAATATTCATGTTAAACTGGGTCACACAAGAGTGACTTTGGCTGTGATCCTTGTATTTGGGGCCTCAGATATACCAAATATTTTTCAGAGTTTGTTCTAATTGAGTCTTGAAATCGAAGCATCTGCCTTATGTAAGGAGGTCCTCAAGTGAAGGAGACCAGATCTGATACTTGAAGTAAAGTCTGTAATTCCATAATTTCCAAAAAACCATATTTTGTTTTTGAGACTATATGTAATGAATATAATCATTCTATTAAGCCTTTGACTCTAGAATTAACCCCTTGGAAGATGATATATTCGAGCAGTATAGGATTACTCTGACTTTCCCCATCTTTTATAATTAACCGAGTGCTTTATGACTTTGGTCAACATTGCCTGTAGCTTGTACAGTAAGTCCATTGTTACTGGCAATGTAGCCCAGGAAGTGCAACCCAGCACCCACCTGTCTGGTTGGTTACCTGTGCTACTTGGAGTTTCTAAGTGTCCTTTCATTAATTCAAACAGTAGTCTATACCAGTAACGGAAATCTGAACAGTGCAGATGTTTCTTCAAGGAAAGGGAGGTCTTCTGAAGCTTGGTATGCAGTTTGCCAGACTTCTTCTCCAAGGGCAATCAGTGTTTGTTTCTTGCATATCCTGAATAGAAATGCTCTATGCCTGTGTAAACTGTATACATATATATATGTTAATGTGTATAAAATCTCTGTATATGTGTATGTATGCACATTACCACAAACATATAGGTTTTTGTATAAGTATAAACATACTGGACACACTACTTTGTACCTTGCCCTTTTTTAATTTAAAAATAGATCCTAGAGGGGCGCCTGGGTGGCTCAGTTGGTTAAGCGTCCGATTTCGGCTCAGGTCATGATCTCATGGTTCATGGGTTTGAGCCGTGTGTCTGGCTCTGTGCTGACAGCTCAGAGCCTGAAGCCTGCTTTGGACTCTGTGCCTTTCCCCCTCTCTCTCTGCCCCTCCTCCCCCACTCTGTCTCTGTCTCTTTCAAAAATAAACAAAAATTAAAAATAAATGAAAACAGATCCTAGAAATTATTTCATATTAACATAAGTTTTACTTACTAGTGTATTTAAAAATTTGACAGATTTCTAAAGTTGCAGTTGCTAGGTCAAAGACTGTGTATTCATGACTTTTAAAATCTTTCTATCTACTTAGAATTTATATTGATGGGAGTGAGATAGGCATTTAGCCTGATCCATTTCTAGATGGGTGCTAGTTTCTATTCTTTTATGGTGGAAATCTTTCTCTGCTGCTCCAGAACATATAGTTTTTATCATATATCAAATTCCATCTATATTCTATATCTTTACTATCTATCTAACTAGACTGTATTTTGTTCAATTAACTAATGTTTTCAGCTTCTTAATTACATAGCTTTGTAATATATTTTATGATAACTATTACAATTTTTAAAGTATATTTATTTTTTTGAGAGTAAGAGAGAGAGAGCACATGAGCAGGAAAGGAGTAGAGAGAGAGAGGAAGAAAGAGAATCCCAAGCAGGCTCCACGCTGCCAGCAGAGCGCCTGATGCGGGGCCTGATGCCGCCACCTGTGAGATGATGACCTGAGCTGAAATCAAGAATTAAATGTTTAACCAGCTGAACCACCCAGGCGCCCCTGTAATATATTTTAGTGTCAATTTAGTAAGTTACCCACATTGGCATGTTTATTTTTTTTTAATGATTGAATATTTTTTATTGAAGTAAAATTTATTGAGGTGTATAATGTTGTTCTAGTTCAACATAATAATTCAATATTTGTGTGGGACACCTGGGTGACTCAGTTGGTTAAGCATCTGAATTTGGCTCAGGTCCTGATCTCTCAGTTTGTGAGTTCAGGCCCTGCATCAGGCTCTGTGCTGATAGCTTAGAGCCTGGAGCCTGCTTCATCAGATTCTGTGTCTCCTCTCTCTCTGCCCCTCCCGTGCTTGTGCTCTCTCTCTCTCTCTCCAACAGAAATATGTGTTAAAAATATTTAAATAATTCAATATTTGTATACAACGTGATTAATGCAAGAAGTCTAGTTACCATTCATTATCATACAATTCAGCCTTGCATGTTTACTTTTTGACCTTAAAATTTATTTTTTTCAGTATAAAAAATATACTCCTTTATGAGGCTTCTTTTTCTAGACTTACAGTTAATTTATGGATTGATTTATGGATACTTAAAATCAAGGAAGAGTCTTCTTATGTAACAACAGTGTATGCATATTATGTTAATTTACTTGGTTGTATTATTATTTTTTATTTATTTATTTTTTTGAGAGAGAGAGAGAGAGAGAGAGAGAGGGAGAGAGGGAGCGAGCACACAGGAGGGTCAGAGAGAGAGGGAGACAAAATCCCAAGCAGGCTCTGCACTGTCACTGCAGAGCTCGATGTGGGGCTCGAACTCAGAAACTGTGAAATCAGGACCTGAGCCAAAACTGAGAATCAGATGTTTAATCAACGGAGCCACCCCGGTGCCCAGTTTACCTGGCTGTATTACTTTTGGCAGCATCTTTAAAGTGTTTCCCTTTATATTCTATAATACAGTTATCTCCATACCTCCATTTATCAGCTTCAAACAATATCCCATGATTATTTTGCAAAATTAGAAAAATCGGCGTGCTTATATTCCTTATACCTTGTTCTTTCCTTCCTTCTTCCTCTCTGTGTTGGTAAGATTTTTTTTCAACGTGTTCATCGTGTGTAGCATTTCTATTCCTCTTCGCTCACCACAGTTCCCACAGTTTTAAAATTCGAGTAGAATCAATTTGCTCTGCCAGTCCTCCAGCTGTCATTTCCCCAGTTATTCTCAGGTCCCGGATTTGTGTTATTTGCCTTTATTTGTGAAAAATAGCTCTGCGGGAAAGACAATTTCTCCATCAGCCTTTTGCCCTGGGGCCTTGGGGCCCTGCCTCCCTGTCTTCTGTCAGGGGGGACTCCATGAGCGTGAGCCGTGCTCCCTCTGTCATCTGCTCCCCCGCAGGAGACATGGCGGATTTTTGTAACCTGGTGCTCATAGTGTTTTTGAGATCCTCTTTAATACCTTGGGATTGAGGGGCACCTGGGTGGCTCAGTCAGTTGGGCATGTCATGATCTCACAGTTCAAGAGTTCGAGCCCCTCACGATTCAAGACTTCAAGCCCCGCATGGGGCTCCGTGCTGACAGCATAGAGCCTGGAGGCGGCTTCGGATTCTGGGTCTCCCTCTCTCTGCCCCTCCCCACTCACGTTGTCTCTCTCTCTCTAAACAATACACATTAAAACAATTAAAATCTTGGGATTGATTGTTTTTTTTTTTAATCAGTTTTAGAGGAGCAAAACACACCTTTTCAAACTTTTATTTTTTTTATTTTTTATGTATTTTAAATGTATATACATATGTATTTTTTTTGTCTCTCCCATTGTCGTATTTTAGCAAACCTCTGTCTTATTTGTCTTCAGCAACATTGTTTATTTCTGTTTTGCAACTCTTTTGTGTGTTGTATTCTTTCATTTTCTCTCTACTATTTGTGCAGTGTTTTCTCTTTTTCATTTGATCATTTTTTAATGTTTATTTTTTAGAGAGAGAGACACACACAGCGTGAGTGGGGAAGGGACAGAGAGAGAGGGAGACAGAATCTGAAGCAGGCTCCAGGCTCTGAGATGTCAGCACAGAGCCCGATGCGGGGTTCAAACACATAAACCACGAGATCATGACCTGAGCCGAAGTTGGACGCTCATCCGACTGAGCCCCCAGGTGCCTCTCATTTGATTTTGCTCATGTTATCAGCGTGGTTCTCCCTATTCAAGACTTTTCATTAATGTCACTGTTCTCTATTGATGCGTCTCATGTTTCATACATTTAAATTACAATTTTATTTTTCTATTTATTGCATTAATTTTAAATTTTTTATTATTTTATTTTATTTATTTTATTTAACTTTGAGAGAGAGGGAGAGTGAGCAAGTGGGGAAAAGGGTTGGGGGGAGAGAGAGAGAGAGAGAATCTTAAGCAGGCTCCACACCCAGCATGGAGCCCAATGTGGGGCTCGATCCCATGACTTGAGCCAAACTCAAGAGTTGGATGCACAACCGACTGAACCACCCAGGGACCCCTATTTCATTAATTATATAGAAAAGCTTCCTACTACCTTCATCTGTTTTGTTTGTTTGTTTTCTCTTTTTCTGTGTGATATATTTGGTGTCATGATGTATGCATGCTTTGCAGTGTAGCATTTCTGGGGTAGTATTTGGCTATCTTTTAAATTTTCTTCTTGAACTGTTTTCAAATATATTTTAGCATTTTTCCCCCTTGGAATATCTCTTTACATAGTTCATGTTGGCTTAATTATAATTATCTTAGAATTAAGGCTTTTGAAAAAAAAAGGAGAAGGGAAAACTGAGTCACTTGGCAAAATACAAGAAGCTCTGGCCCTTTGAAAAAGGAGCACTGAGAAGAGATGAAAAGCATGAAGTCGAAATGATAAAAGGGCAGCAAGAGATGAGTAGTGAGCTGCTAGAGCTCAAAAAGGAGAGGGAGAGAAAAATAAAACCTGAAGAGAAATCAAGACAACATTAGACGCTGCAAAGAATAGACAGCCTGAGTACACAGTCAGTGATGAACAGAACAGGCTTGGAATTCCATTTTTTTAGTGGGCCATCTATTTCACTGGAGATAAAGTATAGTGGAAGGGCCTCGAGAGTGAGCTGGCTTAATTAATTGTCACTGTAGGTCTCACGGATGAAAGACCATGCCCCCTTGTGTGCCGGATTCTGCCATCACCTAGTAGGACTTCCCTGCGGGTCATACTGAACATTCCCGTGCCGCTGATTTCTTGCGCACTGATTTCGTGTGTACGTCCTGTCTCACCAAGAACTGGTGACTGTTCTCCATCAGGGAGATCTTTTCTTTCTGTATGTCACATTTTCCTTACTTGGCTCCATGTCCCTCACCACAGCTGGTTGTCACATGGCTGTAGGGATTCTCATGTGTTCTCTCCTGCTCCTACATCTCACGTTTGACACGTAAGGAGTTGTTGATTTCATGCCTCCTCCGATGACTGCTCTGTCATGCTGGAGATCTGCAAAATCCCATGGCGGCTCCCAGCTTTCTTTGTCACAGAGGACAGACACTGTCCTTGTCACCTTCCAGATGAGAGATCCTGAGTTAATGACATGATGACACTTTAAGTTAGAAACAGTGGCGTCTGAATTTACTTTATTGCATGTCGTAGGCCATGGAAAAGTGCCAGGGAAGGAGGAGAGGCACCTGCCTACAAGGGCGGAAGCTGAAGAGGGAAGAAGTATTGCCTTGTGCTCCAGGAATGGACTCTCCCGGCTGAAGACCTGGTGTCTCCCAACGACGGTATACTTCTGTGGTTCCTGACACAACCCCGAACAAGGTGAGATAGTAACAGATATTAACAGTTCCAGATGCGCTGGCTGGTAAGACCTGGAGTTAGGAGGGCCATCCACAGATCAAGGGTAAGTCTGGAGTATTCGCATGGCCGGCAAATCACAGAAACACCTCTCTATTCCCCAATTTGTATTAAATTATTGGGCCATGCCCATCAAATATGCCCCTCCATAAAACAGCTGCTAAAGAAAGGAGTACTTTGATTCCCTTCTAGGACTCAAGTCCAGTTTCAAACCTGACTGAGCCTCTGGGGCCCTGTGGCTGTGTCTCTCCTTACATGGCCTCCTACACCATGTCTCTGTCTTCTTTTCCATCTGTGAGAACACGGTCATTGGGTTTAGGGCCCACCTGTTCAATCAACATGATTCCATCTTGAGACCTTTAACTACATCTGCAATGACTCTTAGTTTCAAATAAGGTCACATCCACATGGTTTGGGTGGATATGTATTCTGGGGGCCACTGTTCAACCCACTGCCCTCTGAAAACACATATTGGAGAACGTTCTCATATTTGTATGTAGTAAGATGATGTTTAGGGAAGTTGTAAGCTGGATGTATGTGAAATTCTTGAGTGAGCTGTAACCCCCACTCCTCCTTGGGCCCTGATCTCTAACATAAGTGAATTGTTTCAGTGGTGGTTGAAAGCCAGTGGGTGATTTTGTAAGGTTACTTAAATACCTGTCTTTGTAGAGTGCCAGGATCTTACACGTTGTTCCTCACATCCAAGTTTGGAGGCCCCTAACGCTGATCCTTGTCCCAACCCCATCTAAGCTTGCTATGTTCTTTTTGCACTTTACCTTGCCAGTCCTGTGTGTGGGCACAAAATCTGACACACTGCCTGGTCCTGTGGAGCTTCCCTTCTCATATTCTGAGGGCCGTGACTTGATTTCAGTGCAAAGTGCATATTTGCAAAAATATTTGCAAATTTGGCCATTGAATCGAGATTTATTTTGCTATAGTTCCGTAGGCAAGGAGGTAATAATCATAAAACAGTGGGCATTCATTTTGTTGAATTCAGCATCAGGGAGGTTAGGCAGTCCGCCTGGGTTCACACAGCAAATACCTGACCAGAACGAAGTTTCGAATCCAGGTCTTTCTGACCCGAGCATTTAGCCATTCGGCTGTAAGACTCCACTGGAAAGCAACCGCTTAAACTGGGGTTGGGCTTACATCTCCAGTGTGTGCTGGTTTAATTGGAAACCAACAGGAGGCAATCCATGAGATCCCTGGCCTCCACAAAATTGAGAATGAAAGACATTATGTTATCCAAGGGATTAATTACTTGATTAAGGAACTTTGTGGAACTGTTTCATGAATGCATTTTTTGCTTTCTGGTAACAAAGGCTGTTTTTAACTTAGATTTTTGAGGCTGAGCATATTACATAATTTCTGTAGATGGTGGGGCATTAGAAGTAACCTTGTTCAGTTGAAAAGGCATGGGGGAGAAGGCAGGGAAAACAGTGAGTAAAATGAGGACCTGGTGAAGGCGCTACCGTAAATAGCAAGACAGGAGCTGAAATTATACGGCACGGCCTGAAGACACAAAACATTTCATTTCCCTTTGCATGGAACTGGTCTGACCTTCACAGTTCTGAAATAACAGGAAAGATTATTTTTCTGGTGGCTGTACTGCATTTTAGGCAAGTAGTTAAGCAGACGGCTCAGCATGAATAAATACAGTTAGGAATCATTAGGGCCGGTTTCTATGAAGAGTGCATGTTAAGCAGTAATATAAATGTAAGAGCTTACAGCAAAATGAAATTCATAATGTAAAGGTCAAACCTGCCTAAGAGAGACTTTTAGGTAAACTATGGGTTGGAAAACCGATTCCCATTTTGTTTTAATAGTTAGCAACGTATGGTGGCTGAGGGGATGTGTTTCAGTTGAGTGGATCTTGTAGCATTATCTTGTGCTTGATTCAGCAGAACTGTGCCCGACTTCTGCAGGGCTGTGAAAAATGGCCAAATTCTCTCTTCCCGAATCTGAAATTAATGACTAGAAATATTACCAACCAGGTAGGTTGTCAAAAAAATAGTGTAAGCACTTTATCTAGAGATGGTATATTTTTCCCTTAGATAAACGCGGGGGTTTTATGGGATCATTTAGGAGGACCAATTTATTAACACCGAAGTTAGCCAGAGTTATTAAAAAGAGCTAGAGATAAGAATCAGTGACCCTTATTTCACTTATTTACCTGTTTATCTCCTGCCTGATTTTTGAGTTTGAAATATATTATCTAGACTCGTTCATAGGTGACAAGAACTGGTAGGGGGCGGAGGCGATCACTAGTCTTCTCTGGAGTGGTGGACGAGCATGAAAGGTAGGCACCCTTTGGGGAATTTTGTAGTTACTTATTTGATCCTTAATTTTGTCACACATTGATTAAGCCCCGACCAAATGCCAGCCATCTTCTAGAGATATAGAGGTAAATGGAGCACGGTCACCATCCTCAAGGTCATAGAGATGATGGGCGTGGTGAGTGGGCAGGCACACTTGTTAGAATTCAGAGTGCCCAGGGAAGGCTCAGGTCGGGGTTCGGCAGAGCCACAGTGGGGAGAGGGCATTCAGGAAAAGCTTGGCAGGGGTGCGGTTTGAGGGGAATGTAGACATTACTTAATCTCTGACCTGTTTCCTCTTCTGTAAGATATTGAGAAGCCAGCACCTATCTTTCAGGGATTCTGGTAGGATGACGTAAGACAGTTTGTGTGAGAAACCTGGCATGTGTAGGAAGTCTGTGTTTTCATTACGAGTGCTGTGGCTGGATCTCTCTCTCTATCTCTCTCTCTCACTCTTTCTCTCTCTCTCTCTCTCTCTCTCTCATCCTGAAATGCTTGAATCTCAAAGGAAAATTAAACTCAATATTAGAACAATTTTACTTGTAGGCCAGCCATGTAAAAGCACAATGTAAATTACCAGGCACCGTAAACTCTTGATTTATTTCTCTGAATGAATATGGAAAAGAAGAGCCATCTCTTAGTTTCGTATCGCCCTTGTAACAAACTGCTATGAACTTAGTGCCTGGAAATGACACCTTGTTTTTCTGGAGGACAGGATTCTGGAATCCACTTCACTGGGTGAAATCGGGTTGTTGGCTTCTTCTGGAAGCTTTCGGAGAGAATCCATTCCTTATTCTTTCTGGCTCACAGGCTGCGCCTTGTCCCTGGGCTGGTGGCCACATCTCTCCAGTCTTTGCTTCTGCAGTCACATGAAGGTCTCTTCATTCTGGCTTCCTAACTCCCTTTCCATAGGACACTTATTATTACATGGGACATTTATGATTAGATAGGACATTTATGATTACATAGTTATGTGGGTAACCCAGGATAATTCCCTCTCAGGATCCCCAACTGATTATCCACCAAGGCCCTTCTGTGACCTAAGATGACATTTACAGGTTTTGGGGATCAGAAGCCGGATTGCCCCGGAGGGCTGTCGTCAGCCTGCCGCAAGATAAAACGATCAGAAGAGACCGTCCTTGCTTGCAGAGCTACAGTGTTTTGTCCTGGACAGGTTTGAACTCTGCCCCCAGCACGTGCGTGGGCCATTCTACATAGAGAGGGCCTGCTGGAAAAGGGAGGTGCCTACCAGGGCCACCGAGCTGTTAGCACCCACTATACTGATGCTCAATTATATCAAGTCCACAGCAACCCTGGTGATTCGCCTTGAATGTAGCATTCTGTCCCATTCCTAGCTAGATTTCATCTCACCGCTGTTAGATCACACCGTCTCTCAACATTTAATAGCCATGTTGGGGGGCAGTGTCTGAATAGAATGACAGTACACTAAAGCCGTTGGGTAATGGTTAAAATGAAATGAAATGCAGTGATGTAGGGGCGCCCGGGTGGCTCAGTTGACTGAGTGTATGACTCTTGATTTTGGCTTAGGTCATGGGATCGAGCCCTGCATCAGGCTCCTTGCTAATCATGAAGCCTGCTTAGGAGTCTCTCTCTCTCTCTCTCTCTCTCCCTCCCCTTCTGCCCCACTTCCCCACTCATGTTGTCTTTCTTTAAAAATATATAAACAAACAAATAAATGCAGTGATGTTACCTGAGCATGATTCAGTTTTGCTGAGGGAGAGTTTGTGTTGACTCTGTATGATTGAGAAAGCCAAACAAATGAGGCAGACAGCTGTTTTTCCTCCATAATACAGAAGTGCAAGATATTAAATATATGAATTTTTATTGAAATTATATTAAGTAGAAGATAATAAAATGTCATATTGCTTTATTTTCCTAAAACCAGATTAGATCTGTGCCCCTGCTTCAAAAGTTGGCAAGATATCCACCCTCAGTCATGAGTGGAAGGCCTTTCCCCATCCTAGCCTTGAATAAGTACTTGAAAATGTAACCAGGCCAGAAATCGTGGCTCAGGGCTCTGGTCTTCTGTGCCGCTGCTCAGGGTTTTGGGCCACTCGGAACATTTAAATGTGAGGGAGTGTGGTATTCAGAACGTCCATATCCCCTATGAGCAACTAAGCTAGCCGAAATGTTTTCTGTGGTCCCCTGAGGCCATAGCTCCTAGGATACATCCTTATCACACTGTTCGACCAGCATGCTGTGCTGGAGGTAGATTCTGGTCTCCTCTATTCAAGAAGACCATCCCCCCCAACTTAGAGATCTCCGCTCACTCCGTAGCCCATTCCCATCCTCACCCCTCGAAGGAAATGAAGATGACACACCGTGATTGCTCGTTGCGGATCACACAGCGTAGCATGTGAGGGAAGGCCCGCCGCACGGAGGTGCTTCGTGTTTTCATTATGATCACTGTTTGCCGCTTTCCTTAGCATTTGCCAATGAAAGCTTCTGAACTCCCCTTTGAGAAAAGGGCAGTCCTAAAACATGTGACCATGAAATCCGGCTGGCCTTCTCTTTTTCGTGGGACGAGCTGCATGGAATGAAGGCATAGGCAATTTCTCAAGCAGGTGATTCTGATGAAAGTGTCAATGGCCTAACAGTGAACCCGTGGCCCCAGGCACATTTGGATGGTGTTGGGGCCCAGTAGGCAATAATAGCCCCCAAGCAATATTTTGCCTCTTGGCCGCACATATGGCTTCTGTTCATCCTATGGTTTTCTCATTACTTTGCAAAGAAGCATATACTTTTAGGCTTTGAATCAATTTGGTTCAGTCAGTGGCGCCAGCCCTCCCCTTGCTTTGCTTTCTGGTTCTTTGTTTGGTGTAGG
>PJEM01021039.1:0-12074 GCA_004023845.1 Helogale parvula | reverse complement strand
TTACATAAGTGTATCAGTGGGGGTACCTGGGTTGTTCAGTTAGTTGAGCTTCCGACTTCAGCTCAGGTCATGATCTCCTGGTTCATCTGACTCTGTGTGGACAGCTCAGAGCCTGGAGCCTGCTTGGATTCTGTCTCCCTTTCTCTCTGCCCCTCCCCCGCTTAGGCTTGGTCTCTCTCTCTTTCTCTTTATAAAAAATAAACATTAAGTAAAAATTAAGAGTAGCAGTGCTTCCCCATGGGGAGGTTAGGCTGACAATGACAAGAGTGGGTCATTTTCCTCTGTAGGGATTCTTTCGATGTTTGGGTAACCATCTTTTGAGGCAGAATAATTTACCAAACTATTGATTGCTGTCTCTCTACCCTGCCAGAGGGGACTCCAGAGGGAATAAAAAGTTAACTATCCCTTTTGTCTTACAGGAAGTTCTGGGCTTCTCCTCACAGAGGTCACAAATGGCCTTCATGTTTCCTGACCCCAAAGAGAAGTTGTGAGGCACCTATTGCACAGTCCTCTCCAGACTCTTCTAAGTGAGAGAAAAATTTAGCCAGGTGTTCTTAGGAGAGAGGAGAGGGGGGATGACAGAGGTTCTGTGGTGAAAGGAGTGTTGCTTAAAACACCAGTGGTCCAGTGACTTGGTAATGATGTAAAGATGTGTTCCTTAAGTAGATGGTCTCTGTAGAAGTCCTCTAGGAGACACCATGATTCTTCTGAGGGATGAAATGATGTTTGCCGAGATGATGAATCATCAAGCCCCATTACTTGGGGAAGTGCAACAAAACACTGTATTGCCCAAGCTTGGAAAAGAGGCCAAATGACTTGGACAATGATTATCTCAGTGGCAACCATGATGGACTTAAGAGCAGAGGCTCTTTTGTATATAATTCCCTGATAGTGAATATTTGCCTGATACCATTATCTTCCCCCACCTACCCCACCACCAGGCATAACTAATATAGATTACCTTCCTTTTACACAGGGGCTTTGAACCAGATAATTTAATTTAGAAAAATTAGACAATGCTTATTGCACTTCAATTTTGTAAAACATGCTTTTATGCATATTACATTATTTAATATTTATAGTCCTTCAAAGGTTTCTTAATCCCCTTTCTTAGAAGGGCAATCTGGAGGACAGAGAAGGTAATATATATTTAGGGTGCTAGTGCGGCAAGAAGGAGCTAGGATGGAGAGCTCCCTCATACTGATTGGAATTATTTGGATGTAAATGACAGCAAAAACAATGGGACTGACTTAAGAAAGAGAATCTGTTGACTCAGGTACCTGAGAAAATCTAGCAGTAAGTCCAGCCTCAGGCAGGAAGGTTCAAGCTGGGGCTCAGCTGATGCCATCAAGATTCAGTTTCTATCCATTTCTTGGTACTATATTCTGCACTGACCTTCTGTCTGACATTATGGACCTTTAAGTGTATCTTTCAAGTGTTTGGCAGAGCTAAATATGGGCTGTGTCTCTCATAGTCCCTGCAAAAGTCTCGTGTGCCTTATTGTCTCCATTTGAGTCACATGATAGTCACTGCTGTCAAAAGCATAAGCCCATCTTTTGGCCAAGCCTGAGTTATATACCCATTCTAAAATAGGAGTGTCTGGGAAAGACAGCTCGATCTTTACATGGACTGAGACTGAGAAGAGGGTTAATTCCCTCTAGATCAATAGAGGGACTATTTCCAGAACTTTCCAGAACCCAGTGAATGTTGCGTGTCAAAACAAAAACAGATATCTCCTGCAACCTCTTTTCCTGCCCCATTTCTGCCTTCTTCTCCAGAGTTATGCCACTGACTAAAGCTTGGAGTTGCAGGAAATGCTGATTTTGTGGAGACCCTGGGATAGGAGAGAAGTGGGATGGAGCCCAGGATGGGAACCTGAAGTGGGAGGAAGTGGTCAGAGTCTCAACATTTGTGTGGATTGACCATCCAATAATCTGGTCCTATCACTGTCTACCCTTTCTCCTCCTAGAGTGCTTTATCTCACTTCTGGTTTACTTATGTCCGTAGCCCAGAACTTGCCACCAGGAGCACTTCTGCCATTTGAAAAAACAGTCTAACACTCCACCTGATTTTATTCTTTCAGCTTACTCCCTTAGTATGTCAATTCTTCAATCTACAAGCCACTTCATACATCTCCCTGTCCACCTGACAGTGTTTTTCTCCATTTCCTCCCTCTCCAAGGAAAACTTCATGGTCCACCACTTAATCCCAAACCTACATAGCTCTACTCTCAACAGCCTACCCCATTTGCCTCTCATCTGTCACGCCTAGCAAAGGTCAGTTCTGTTTTTTAGGCCTGTCTTCTAATAAGGGGCTATTTTTTCTTGGATGAAATCACACAAGAAAGTATGTTGATGGCCACCATACATGTTCTGTACTAATGTCAGCTCCAACACTGCCCGAAGACAATCCAGTCATTCCCTCAGTGCTTACTGTGTACTGGGCTTTCCTCTCAGCAGTGGGGCACACCAGGGAGGGAAACTAAGCTCCCTGTCATGGTGGGGCTTAAGGATGGGTCCTTCGTCAATTCTCTTGCCTAAGAACTCAAAACGTTTCACTCTCCTTCAATTTCTCCACAATCTTTGAGCACGTGTGCTGGATCACCACTGGGAAATGAGAAGTCACCAGAACTTTTCATCATTAAAAAGTTTCAAACAGTAACAAAACCAAAACGTGAATCCCCATCCCTTCTTTCCTCCTTCCTTCCTATTACACTGGGAGGTTTTCCTCGGGGATCTTTCCTTGCTTTCCAATCTAGAACACATTCCCCACTGTGTTGGAATATTTGGCTTAATTATCTGCTTTTCCAGAGGGCCGAACCACGCGCTCACCACAATCGCAAAGGAGCTTGATAACCTCTGAGGCGAGAAGGAGCAAAGGGAGGCTTTTCCCAGGGGCGGTCCGCTCAGCGCGCAGGCGTTGGGCGAAGTCCAGAGGCGAGTCACACCCGGGGCGGGGGGGGGGGGGGCTTCACGCCCAAAGGGAGCTGCACTGAGAGAGGACCATGTTCATTTAGGGACATGCACAGAGGTGTGGCGACGTCTGGGCTAGCCACACCAGAGGGCGAGGTGGTCCAGGGCGAGCCACACCCAGGGGCAGCCCCGAGAGGTTGTGGGGTCTGGCTCCTTAGTGGCGGCCATATTGGGCAGTTTAAGGGTTAGACGTCTCACCTCAGACTTCTGGAATTTGTGTCCTTCACAAAGACAGTCTTTGACGAAGGTATCTGGAGGCCGGAATGACCTTCCCTTCTGCCCACCGTCTGCCACTTCCGTCCTGGTGGTAGGTCTTCTAGGCCTCTCAGCCCCTAACTCACCCCACAGGAGGCCGCAGCCTCCGAAACCACGCTGACGCCTGGGGGTGGGGCTGCACCCGGGCCGCGCGGCCCCTTCTGTGGAGGCCACGGGATGGAACTTGTGGAGGTAACCGTCCTGTTCAACACAGCCGAGATATTGACTGCTGTGAAGACTCACTTTACACCGGCTGCCTGGTCTTGCCCAGAAAACCTAAGTCTCAGATCTGAGCTATTATGTGCAGAGACAATAATATCTAATAGGGGTGGCCCTGAGACCTGGGACAAATGAAGTTTTGAGTAGTGTTCACGGTGGATGCTACCGACTGGGTTGGGGGTGCTGATGGTGACCACGTGTGCCTTCCAGCCCCTAGAGAGCCCAGTGCCCTGCAAGTGCCTGCACAGTTTAGGACAGTGAGGTGTCAAGAGGAATGTTAGAAATCCTCATTTCTGATTCCCTGTGGACCAATAACTTGAAGGATGCTCTCAGATTGCTAGTTTTCAAAGTAGCCAACAAGAGCTTTAACTGCTGCTGCGACCTAGCAGTGAGTCTAATAGGAATGGTTCAGGGGCACCCCAGGTATTAGCCAAGAGAGGCGTTCTGGACGGAGAGAGAGAGGCAGACCATTTGTCATGCCTTGCAAGATCCATTATAGCTGGACCTGCGCTTCTCCAGCAGGCGGATTACATGATTTTTTTTTATTAGAAACTCTCAGATAATTGCCTTAAACTGCAGGTATTGATATAGTCATGCCTCCTGTGTGTCCCGGTTCTGTGTTAGGAAGCCTCACCATGTTTATCGTAGTAAGAGGTGAAAGCGAATCGTATTTGTAACTATTTTCACTATTGCAAAGTGCACTACTAATGTATTTTAAAGATATGGAAAACTAGAGGAGCCTCCTCATAGATTCCCACCTTCAAAATTATTACCGTTAACTTTTTTATGCATCCTCTTAGGGATTTTGTTGTGCATACTTTTAACATTGCTTAGGTATTATCAACTTAAATGAAAAACACTATCGTAGACATTTTTATATTATAAACTTTCATACCATTTTAATGATAGTCTAATAAGTGATAGAATACTAAATTCACTTTTGTTGAAATTTGGGTGGGGTCTGAATTTTTTAAATTTTAGTATTTTGTTTACACTGGTTGGTCATAATTGTACTTGCATATAAACCGTCTGTTCCAAACAACACAAAGCTTTTCCTAAATGTCTGATTAACCCAGGTTTCTGCTCCCAGGGCCAAATATTCTTCCTTTCTTTAGTCTTCTTTGATGAGTTATCCACTCATTTGGTTAGGTGTTTCAGCGCTGGATTCTCCTCAGAGTTTAAAGCCAAGGAAACTACATGCTCACTAAAATATCCTCAATCCTCCAAACCTAACCTGTTGTCTTCCTTTATCTCCAGCCTTCCCTTCCCCAGACACTCAGTGTCAGTAGCACCTGAACTTCCAAGCAAGAAACACAAGAGTCATTTTACATTTCTCTCTCTTTATTTTTCCTGTAGCTAGTCAGCTACTACATGGAGGAACTGGAAAAATATGCTATAGAGAGAAACCCTAGAGCTCTTACAGTATACTACATCCCTCTAAATAGAAGGTAAGAGCCTTCAGGTCATGAGCTCTATTTTTGTAGTTAATTTTTAATTGTGTTAGTAATATATGTTCACATTCTCCTGAGTCAAAATTAAAACATTCTCATTCAAGTTGAATACCCCATTGCAAAACAAAAACAAGCATCTCATTCCATACCAATTAATTAATTAATTTCCTTGCTATTTACATTAATATAGATGATCAGTTTCCTACTTGATTAAATTCAGTTTGATACTATCGATATTTTGATGCCCAAATTGTCACATTTAGCTTATTACTTTAGTTTGACTTCTGTATTCTTTTGATTTGTCTCAATCACTTTCTACTTTCTGACACAAAAAGATGTTTTAGACCCCATGTATACTTTTCCCTGCATAATCCTGGGTTCAGCCATTTTTCCAGGTAGCCTTACTTTTTTTTTTGCCAGGAATGGTACTGAGAAGCCAAAATCATTGTGACAGAAATATTCATAATTATTAGGATGTTGCTGCTTGACGGTTCTTTCAGTAAACAGAGCTAGGGAATAAGTGCATGTATAAGCACACATTCACACACTTAAATATTCGTTTTTTTCTTGCTATATCTGTATATGTTGAGAATCACACCAATACCTCCAGTTGCAATCTAACACACCAGAGGGTTCCTTCTAGTTTTCTACCTAAGTTGTTAACTTCTTTCTCTAACAATGAGAAATCTGGTTCCATTAATTTTTTTTAATATATGTACGTGTTCAATCAGGCCTCCTGTGTGGGATGCAATTTCTCATCACCACCGTCTCCTCCATGTATGAGTATCTCTTCTAGTGCTTAGATAACAACGTGTGTGGCAGCTGTGCTGTGTGGACACCAGTACTGCACCAGGTGACGCTTCTGTGCCAAGCCCCTCTTCATGCTGCCTGGGCCCTGACTCTCAGCTCTGGGACACTGCTGACACCTCTCTAGCTGCCCTCTAGTTCTTTTGGTGTGGACGCCCATATTGCTTGGTTCATCTATGGCAAGACTGAATTACTCAGAAAGGGAAAAGGGTGAGAAATACTGTATCTTCCCCCCACCCATTTTCTTGAGACATAATTGATATGTATATCAGTGTGTACTGCATGTATATAAAAGTGCACACCTTGATTAATTTTGAAACTATTTTTTAATGTTTATTTATTTTTAATTATTTTTTGAGAGAGAGAGAGACAGAGTATGAGAAGGGGAGGGGAAGGGAGAGAGGGAGATATAGAATCTGAAGTAGGCTACAGTCTTTGAGCTGTCAGCACAGAACCTGAGGCGGGACTCGAACTCACAAACTGAGAGATTATGACTTGAGCCCACGTCAGTCGCTTAACCGACTGAGCCACCCAGGCGCCCCCACAACTTGATGAGTTTTGATAATGAAATCAGAAACAAGCTAACAAACATTCATACCTTCCCTTTCATTTTGAGTTTTTAAAATTAAAGTTTTTATTTTGAGACAAAAGCAGATTCACATGCACCTGTAGAAATAGAGTTTGCTTTGGATCCTGTGTCTTCTTCTCTCTCTGCCCCTTCTTTGCTCATGCTCTTTCTCTCTCTCAAAAATAAATAAACACAAACAAAAATGAAAAAAGAAAGAAATAGGCCTTATGTATACTTTCCAGCTTTGTCAATCATAATATCTTATAAAATTATAGTATAGTATGGCAACCGAGATATTGACATTGATACAGTCAAGGTATAGAATACTTCTATCACTCTAGGTATTCCTCCTAGTGCCATTTATAGCCACACTTTCCTCCTGCCCCTACCTTCCTGCGTCTGTTTTTTTATTTTAAAAATTTTGCCATTTCAATAGTATTTTATATATATGGAATCATGTGCTACATAACATGTGCTACATTACTCTGGAGATTCATCTAGCTCTTGTGTGTATCAGTTCACTTTTTTTAAATTGCTGAATAGAATTCCATAGCATGAATGTACTACATTTTTTTTTAAATCACTGGTTGAACAAGAGTTGGGGTTTTCCAGTTTTGAATAAAAATACTGTGAACATTTGTGTACAGGTTTTTGTATGAACACAAGTCTTCATTTTTCTGCCTAGTAGGAAGATCACCAAGTTGCATGTTTAGTTTTTCAAGATACGGAAACTGTGGCTGTTTCTTTTATATTTTGCATCAACAGCACGAATGATCCAGTTTCTCTTCATCTTTTCCAGCATTTGGTGTTGTCACTATTAAAAAAAAAATTTCTTTAGCCATTCCAGTAAGTGTATAATGATAGATCATTGTGGTTTTAAATTGCACTTCCTGAATGACAGATGATATTAAATATTTTTCTTGGGTTTATTTGCCATTTGTTTTTTGGTGAAAAATTCCTCTCATATCTTTTGTACACATGCTAATTGTTTTCTTTCTTTTTTTACCAGCAAGTTGCCAGAGTTCTTTATATATTGTTGATACTAACCTTATGTTGGACATGTTGTTTGCAAGTAGTATTTCCTCCTAGTCTATTGCTTGTCTTTTCATCCTGTTAACAGTGTTTTGCAGAGCAGTAGTTTTAAAGTTTGATGAAAATCAGTGGGTAATGTTTTTCTTTTATGGGTCTTTTTTTTGGTGTCACATCTAAGATCTCTGTGCCTAGATTTACATCTTGAAGAGTTGCTCCATTTTTTTAAAAAAAAGTTTTACAGTATTATGTTTTACATTGAAGTCTGTGATCCATTTTGAGTTAATTTTTTAAAAGGTTTATTTATTTTGAGAGAGTGGGAGCACATGAGTAGGGGAGGGGCAGAAAGAGAGACGGAGAGAGAGACTCCCAAGCAGGTCACCTGTGCTATCAGCACAGAGCTGGAGGCAGAGCTCCATCTCACAAACAGGGAGATCATGACCTGAGTTGAAATTAAGAGTTGGACGTGTAACCGACTGAGCCACCCAGGCACCCCAATTAATTTTTATATGAATTATGAGACTAAGGCTGAAGTTTATTTATTTTTTGGCATAGGAATGTCCACTTGTTCCAGCATTATTTATTGAAAAGCTAGCTTCATTGAATTGCTTTTGTACTTTGTCAAAAATTCATTGAACATATTTGTCTGGTTCTATTTCTGGGTTCTCTATTCAGTTTCATTGTTGTATGTATCTGTGTTAATCATGCACATAGTTTTGATTAGTGTACCTGTAATAAGCTAATTTTTAAATTGGATAGACTGATTCTTTCTGCTTTACTCATATTTTTCAAAATTGTGTTAGTTATTCCAGTTCCTTTGCCTTTCCTTATACATTGTAGAAAATTGTGCCTATAAAAAATCTGCTGGGATTTTGATAGCAACTGTGTTTAATTGGGAGAATTGACATCTTTAGTGTGTTGAATCTTCCAGCCAATGAACATAGTATAGCTCTCCATTTACGTCTTCTTTAATTTCTTTCATAAATATTGTGTAGCTCTCAGCATCTAAGTTCTGAATATGTTTTGTATACATAAATATTTTATTTTTTAGTGATTGTAAATGACACCATATTTTAAACTTTTGTGTCTGTGTTCTCGTTGATAATATATAGAAATAGAATAGATTTTGTATGTTTATTTTATATTCTTTGACCTTTCTGACCTCACATATAAATTTTCAGAGATGTTTTTGTAGATTCCTTTAGGTTTCTTATGTAAGCAATCATATCATCTACAAATAAGGGCAGTTTTATTTCCTCCTTTATGAACACCGGCCAGAACTTTGAACATTGTTTATTAATTAGAATAGCTAGAACAGACAGACCTGCCTTGTTCCTGATCTTAGGATGCAAGCGTTCAGTCATTCACCATAAACATCATGGTAAGTAGGTTTTTTGTAGTTGCTCTTTGTCAAGTTGAGAGTTTTTAATCATGAATGGGAGTTGAATTTCATCAAGTGTTTTCTGTATTAACAGATGTGATCCTGTGATTAGTTTTCTTTAGTCTATTAAATAAGGTGGATTATGCTGATTGATTTTTTAATACTGAACCAGCCTTGAATCCCTGGAATAAATGCTACTTAGTTATGTATATCATTTCCCTTATATATTGTTGATTTCTGTTCGCTAATATTATCACAATGAAGGATATTTACATGTACATTCATGAACAATATTGGTCTGTAGTTTCCACATTTTTGTACTGACTTTTTCCTCATTCTTTTCATTTTTTTGGAGTTTTTAAATAAAAAATTTATTTACTTTACAGTTACAGAGCTTTTTGAATTATCTTTTTCACATTAGTGAATTGAGATCATTTGTGTTTATTAAGAAACATCCATACTGATTGTTTGGTCTATCTGGTCATATGCTGAGAGAGGGCTATTGAAATCTTTGACTATAATTATGGATTTGTCTGTTTCTCTGCTAAATGCTATTTTTCCTTCCCTTATTTTGAAACTTTATTATTAAGGATATGAATGTTTAGGATTCTTATGTGCTATTGATTATTTGACCACTTTTTCATTATAAAATGACCCTCATTCTCTCATGTGATATTCTTTTCTCTGTAATTTTCTTTGCCTTATGTAGGTACTTCAGCTTTCTTCTTTCTTTCAATTACATTGAACATATCTTCATGTTTGCTGATTCTCTCTTCAGCCTGCACAAATCTGATGTTAAATTCCTGTAGTAAATTTTCCATTTTTGTTAATGTATATTTTAGCTTCAGGATTTCTACTTGGTGCCTCTTTATAAGTTCTATATGCTTTTTGATATTCTCTTTTGGTTTAGATGCCAGTTTCTTGATTTCCTTTAGTTCTTTGTCCATGGTTTCTTTTAGGTCTTTGAATATGTTGAAGACAGTTTTTGTCTAGCAAGTCTAATGACTGTACTTGTTAGAGTTTCTGTTAAGTTCTTTTTTCTCTTGTGAATGGAGCGTACTTTTTTATTTTTTTGCATTTCTCATAGTTTATTGCTTAAAACTGGGCATTTTGAGTTTTAAAATATTGTAACTCTGGAAATCATATTCTTACCCATGCTGAGGATTAGTTGTTGCTGGCTATAGGTTGTCGTTTGTTTAGTGACTTTTTGAAACTAGTTTAAAAAGAGTTTATTTAGATATAATTCACATACCACATAGTTCACAAATTTAAAGTTTATAATTCAATGATTTTTTAATTTAGTCACAAATATGTGCAATCATTACACAGTCATTTTTAGTTGACACTATTTTGCTTTGTGTTTTTTAAAATTTTTATTTATATTCCAGTTAGTTAACATACAGTGTGATACTAGTTTCAGGTGTTCTTTATAGTGATTCAACACTCTATTTTGGTCTACACCATTTTTGTAAAGACTATTCTTTGTTGTGTGTGGTCTTTGAAGTCTGTTTCTTCAGCTTAGTGCTCAGTTAGTTGTTTGTTAGAGATTTTCTTAAATGCCTGGAGAGAAGAAAAAGAAAGGAAAGACCCTGGATCTTTGCAGATTGGCTCTGTGCTAGAACACTTACTTCTTGTTTTTGTTGAGCCTAAAGATTAGCTACAGGTGAAAGCTTATTGTCTTCTCAGGACTTTTCAGTACATATGTCCTGCTGCTGTGGACATGTGTGTGGATTTCTAGATTCTCTGACGTATGGGAGAGCTTTTCAAAGCTTCCTGGAGTCCCCTCATCTACCATTTTGCATCACTTTCCTCATGGTTTATCTTTTTCTTTCTTTCTTTTCTTTTTCTTTTTTCTTTTTTAAATTCAGACAGTTTGTTTCTTTATATTTACAGTGGGTTTCTTATAGGTCGTGTAATGGTCCCTAACAGAAGTTCATGTCCTCATTCTTGGAACCTGTGAATATGTTACCTTACAATGTATAAGGTAATTAAATTTTCAGATGGAATTTAGGTTGTTTATCAGCTGTCCTTAAAATGGGGAGATCTTGTTATCCATGTGGGCCCAGTGTAATCATGTGAGCTCTTAATATCTGAGAACTTTTACCAGCAGAAATCAGAGAGATTTGAAGACAGAAGGAGAGACTGGAGAAATTAAAAATGTGAGAGAGTCTTTGATCTTCTGTTGCTGGTTTTGAAGATGGAAGAAGGCAACCATGAGCTAAGATAGTTCCTAGAAGTTATAACAGATCACAGCTGATAGATAAAAGGTAAAGAGACTTCCTTTCTACAAATTGGAAAGGTCTTAATTCTGCCAACAATTTGAATGAGCAAGGAAATAGATTCAGAGAGTCTCTACAAAGGAATATATCTAGTAGACATCTTGGTTGTAGCCTAATGAGGCCTGTACCAGAGTTTCATTGTTGAGAACTGTAAGATAATTAATTTGTGTTGTTTTAAGTCAGTAAGTTTGCGGTAATTTGTTATGGTAGCCATGAAAAACTGATATAGCCTGTTTATATTTAATGTGATTATTGATTTACTTGAGTTTAAATCTACTTTCTTGCTATTCATTGGCTCTTTGTCTCTTGTATTATTTGTAATTCTATTACACTTTTTACTCCTCATTTGGATTGTTTTTTATATCATTTTCTTCCTATGTTGGGGCATATTAACTCTATGTTTTTCAGTGCTTACTTTTAGTCTGGAAAAGTTCCTCACTTGATACACTCTTTATTTATTTTTGTAAGCCTGAATTCTGTGGAAATACTCAGGCTAAAAACAGGGTGAGGAAAAAAATTATTTGTTAAGTGATGACTATATGGCTTAACATGATATTAAATGATATCAAAAACAACTTTTTTTTTAACATTTCTATAAACAAGGACCTACAGACAAGGGGCACATAGGTGGCAATTAATAAACAACACATATTTTGTATAGGATAGGCATCATGCAATAGTTGTGGCTATGGACCCCTTAAAATCTATTAAAAAATAATACATGGTCACATAAAATCTGTATGCAATTTAGGGGTGCAACTAAGGGCCCCAAAATAGAGAACAGCATGATAATTTTAGGTCATCATTTCTTCATTATTTAATTAGAGAGGTCTTTGCTAAAAACATTCATTACTTTTATGTTCTTTCATAGCACCATACAACTCCCTTTATATGTTCCTGGTTTTAAATCAACATTTATTTGTGTGATCATTTGCTGAATATCTGTATCCTTTTTTTTTTTAATAGTTTATTGTCAAATTGGTTTCCATATAACACCCAGTGCTCTTCCCCACAAGTGCCTTCCTCCATCACCACCACCTCTTTCCCCCTCCCCCTCCCCTTCAACCCTCAGTTCGTTTTCAGTATTCAATAGTCTCTCAAGTTTTGCATCCC
>PJEM01021038.1:0-12076 GCA_004023845.1 Helogale parvula | reverse complement strand
AAGTAAAAACTTAAAAAAAAAAAACCTCTTAAAAACTACAATACGATAGAATATTTCTGCTCTGGGCCCAACTAGGTAGTGTGTGGTTGGCTCTCCAGATGGAGCGGCAGCCCTCAGATCCAGCCTGCACTCCACGCCCAACCCGCATGTCTGATGCAGGGCTACCTCCCCCCTCCCCCATCCAAGGAGGGCACCTCTTTCTAATCCACACAGACGCCCCACGTGGGACTTTGATTGCAGACCAGCTGGAAGTAATGGAAGGAGGTCCGTGTTGAGGGGCTGGGGGCCCTTCCCTTTCAGTGCCCCTCCCCCCATAGACGCGGCTCCTTTAAGGAGCAGCAGGAACTGGCCCGAGATCATTGGGGAAGGGGTTGTGGCTGCAGCGGGGGCAGAGGTCAGCGGGCAGGAGTTTGCTGGCAGGTGTGCCAGGTGGGAGCCTGGGCCCGTCTTCCCAGAGTCCCTGGCCGCTTCGAGCCCCTCCCTCAGTGGCCATCTGCCCCCAGCTCGGGACAGTCTCCCCTGGAGACACTGGTGCCCAGGCCGGCTGCCAGTGGAGGGAGAAGGGGTGGGACGGGATGGGGGGGGGGTAGACACTCCCCGAGGCCTCCTCGCATCTCAGGACCACAGAGGCTGGGCGGTGCTGGGACACCCCCCACCCCCCCAGGCCTGGCCCCTCCTTCCCCTGTGGTTTGGTGTCTTCGCGGTGGCGTCTCTCGTGAGACCCAAGGAAGGTGTGTGCCCGAGGTCTGCCCTGTGGATGGGGCTCGGGGGGAGGGGGTGGCTGTTCCCCGAGTCAGGCCCCGGGTGCTGGGCTTGGAGATGATGCAAGTATGGGTGGGGGGGTCGCCTGGGCATTTGCGAGCAAGAGACAGGGTCAGCAGACCGCCCGGCTTTCTGGGGTGCTGCCTTAGCACCCACCTGCAGGTGCTTGCGAATCGGGGAGAGAAGGTCACGGCCCCGCCAGGTGCCCGTGCCCTTGAGGAGCCTGAGCCACAGCTGCTCCTGGAGTAGCTCTCGGTCAGGGGATTAGCTGTAAATGGCGATGCGGTGTTGGCTTGGGAATTAGGCGGAGAAGCCGGCGATTTCCTGTGAACTGGACCTCGCGGGGCAGGCAGAGCGGGCTGGGGTTTGTTGACCTGGGGACTGCCGGGATTTGGAGATGTCTTATCGCCGGGACTCCAGCTGCTCTCCCGCCCCCTCCCTGCCTTGCAGACGATGGGAAGCTGTCCTTGGAGGAGTTCCAGCTCTTCTTCGCAGACGGCGTCCTCAACGAGCAGGAGCTGGAGGACCTCTTCCACACGATCGACTCCGACAACACCAAGTGAGTGAGGCCCGGTGGGTGTGGGAGGAGCATCTTCCGCCTCAGCCAGCGGTCTGGCTCCGTTTCCCACCCCCCCAGGCGGGCAGGAGACCTGAAACACGCCCCACACTCGCTGATCCAAACCCCGGATCTGTGTGTCCCCCTCCCCCGCCGGCTGGGGTGGCCTGGGGGCGCGGGCAGGCTGCCGGGTTAGTGGCGAGGTGGTCTTCTTTGAACGCACGCGGCTAAGAAAGAGACCCCACGCTCTGCAGCGCTTACGCAGGGTAACGGAAAGGGGAGGTGGGCAATGACCTCACTCTTCTGCTAACTGGACCCTGTTCTGACCCCAGCGCCAAGGTTAACTCTGTGACCTTGGTCCTCACTGGTCCCGACTTCAACCAGACGGACCAGGTACTAATCCTAGCTCTCACTTTAACCCCACTTCCAACTCAGTATCTAATGCACCCATAACCCCTCACCCCCCACCTCGCGTCTCAGAACTGACCAAACACTCTGGCTCACCCAGCCCTAAGTCAAACACCAAGTGCATGTTCCACTCACACTCGCCTGAGCCCGCAGCCCCGAAGCCTCACTCCTGGCCTGGGGTTTCCCCAGGCAGGATGAGGCCCGGCCACCTTCGTCAGGCCCCACCCAAGCGGTGGGGACCAGAGCTCTGTGCGGGGGGGGGGGGGGCTGCGTGGAGCAGATGTGAGGAGTTGGGGTCCCCTGATTCAGGCTGGATGTAGTCTGGGCAGAGAGCTGCCACCAAGCCTGTTTGCAAGGGACCCAGCACGGTGGTGACCTGGATCAGAGGTTGGGGCTGAGAGTGTCCTGGGAGGCACCGCTGGGGACCAGGTGGCCGGGCGGCCTGGTCCGAGGAAGGCTGCTTGAAAAAACAGCTTCTGGCTGCGGACCCAGTGAAAGGTTTTGTTTCTGGGGACAGATGGAGGCCTCTGAGCGGCCAAGGCACGTGTTCTTGGTTCCCTCATCCTTACGGTGCCCTTTGTGTTGGGCCAGCCCGGTCATGGGAAGGACGCATCGGTCAGAGGGTTTAACCATGTGAGTGCGTGACTGTAGAGGAGGTCAGAGCTCTAAAGGCTTCTAGAATTCTTTGCTCCGGCGTTCCTTGCGGTGTGAGCTGTAAACGTCTGCTCCTTGGACTGCTACACAGGCCTTCTGCCCAAAACCGTTCACACGGACCAGAAGGATCGGTAAAATCCTAGTTTAAGCACAATTAAACAGGCTTCCTCTCTGCAGGACTTGTCAGAACATTTAATGTGTGATGCAAATTCAAGGAGCTTCCAAGACAGGGCTGGCAAAGCCTCTGCAGCCAGGTTTAATGGGCCATAGCCCAGCAGGCAGGGGCGCCCAGGGGTAGCGCGTCATGCAATATGTTGGCAACCTATCAGGGTCCTGGGCCCTGCGCCTTCTGTCCCTCCCCCTCCCTTTTCCCATCCCCTGACTTAGCCCCATTCTTGGCCTTATGTGGACTTGCAGAGGCGGAGCCCTCCCAGGGGTGGGGGAGGGGCATCCCTTACCTGCCGCAGCCTCACCTGTGAACCCGGCTCAGGTGCAGGCCTGTAGGGGGGGCAGGAGGAGAGGCACGGCCGGTGTCGGACCAGCACGGCCGTGGTGCATGCCGAGGGGGGCATGCCGAGGGGGGCGGGGGGCGGATGGGCCGGGACCCGTCTGACCCGAGTCTCCTGGTTCTCTCTACAGCCACGTGGACACCAAGGAGCTGTGCGGTAGGTGCCCATATCTGCAGGGACCCAGCTGGGGTGGGGGATGGGCCCCGGGAGCGACCGGGGGCGCAGGTGGGATTCATGGGAAGGCCCAAGGGCTGGGCTCCAGTCCTCCTTCTGTGACCCCTGACCTTTGCTTTCCCCTCACTCAGATTACTTTGTGGACCACATGGGGGACTATGAGGATGTCCTGGCCTCCTTGGAGACCTTGAACCACTCCGTCCTGAAGGCCATGGGCTACACCAAGAAGGTCAGTGGGTGTGGGCGGCTCCAAGGTCCGAGTGCTGGTTTGGATCCTCACCCGAGGGTGCCTGGAGGTGTGGCGACAGGGGCCGGGTGGCTCGGGCCCGGGGAGGCCTTTACTTGGGGCTCCCAGAGGGCGCTGGGTTAAACTGGGAAGGGAGTGCCCTGGCTGGGTGAACGGCCGTGGCCAGCGGTGTCTGGTTGGCGAGCGAGGCCCTTTCCCGGAATCGGGCATGGCTGGCGCCTGCTGCCGTAGGGAGGGAGCACCAGCCACCGGAGCCCACCGGGGTCCTTGGACGGGGTGGAACTGTGTCTCGTGTGACCGTGTCTGATGTGACAGCCCTGTCCGGGCGGCAGGACCATGAGGAGTGTCGGGAGCAGGCCCGGTGCTCCTGGGGAGGAGGGGGTCTCCCATGTGGCTTTAGGGGCTCAGCCCACAGCCTTGTCACCCCTTGTTTGCATGTGTCGTGGGGGACGGAAGGCAGGGCTCGGCCAGCTTGGGCCTCGGGCCTTCTCTGTCGAAGCGCAGGTGGGCTGAGGCGGCCCCCAGCCTCTGAGTCTGCGCCCCACTTGGCGGGCGGCTGCTGGAGGGGCAGGGGGTCCGTGTTCCTTCGCTGCGTCCAGAGAGGAGGCGCTAAGTTTCCTGAGGACCCCCGATGGCCTGGATTCAGCTTCAGGTTAATACTCACTGCTGCCCGGTGGGTGGCCGCTGTCACCCTGTCCCCGCCCCCGTGTCAGAGCCGCGGAGAGGTGAACCCTGCAGAGCCCACCGCTAGACGGCCACAGCTGCTAGCTGAAAGGAGAAGGGAAACTGAGTCAGAGACCCGGCAGGAGGGATGGAGTCCGGGCCTGCCTGGGGGTGACTGGGGGTTCGGTCGGCCAGGAGGGGAGCAAGGCACACGGGGAGGGGGCAGTGGGGAGCAGCACCCGCCCGGGAGGGACATGGAGACCTGGGTGAAGGATCCTGAGCCAGTCTCTTCCCCCGGCAGGCCTCAGTTTCTCCAGCATTCGCCTTAGAGTCCCTTGCGGGGACTGACTGAAGTTAGGTCTCCAAGCTGCTTAGCTTAGAGCCTGGCACAGAGCCCCGGTGGCTGTTCTATCATTAGGCGCCTGCTGTATGCCCAGGCAGAAGATTGATTCCACGTCTTTTTTGCAGGGGGTACTCCGTGCATTCGATGTATTAGCGTATTAGATTTTTTCACATGATCCGTGTGTTAGTCCCTTTCTTCCTGGGCCTGATCCCCAGACTCTGGAGTCCCTGTGCGGACAAGGGTGTCAGCCCAGCTCGGCCCCCGACGGGCTGGGGGACGCGCCCCACCCACAGGGGCTCCTGGAGATGGAGCCCCTTCCCAGCGATGCCGTCTCGTGGCGTTACTGACCCTCATGGTTACTTCCTGGTCTTCGGTGGATCACTGTTCAGAGCGGGGGAAGACCTAACATCCCCCCCCCACCCCAGGAGAGGATTTTAATATCTACCCGTTCAACTTAGACCAGTTTTGGAGCTTCTGCTCTTGGAAAACACGCACATGGGATGGTGTGTGCCTGGCGGGGGACGGGCGTTTCTTTCTGTCGTGTATTTTCCAGCTGAGTTGCGTTTGTGGAGGTGCAGCTCACTGGTTATTTCAAACGCTTTGCTTCCATCACCCGCCTGTGTTGACTCGTTCGCTTTTGCTGATGGGCGGGCCTGGCGCGCGTTGTGAACTAGCGCATTTCTTCGTTTTCAACGTGTGGCCCCAGGCCCTGCAGCCCTGGCCCCGGGCCACGTCAGGCGGCGTTGTTTTCTCCTGATTTTCGAGTGCATCTCTCCAGTATTTCTCCACTAATTACAATATTAATACCAGCTCTTTTTTTAGCATCCTTCCCAGCCGGTTTAAAAAAAAAATGATCTCTGCCTTCCCTTCGTTAAATTTTGTCTTCGGAGGAGGTAGTGAAGTTTTTAAATTGCTTTTGTGATTACATGATTTTTTCTCAAGCTATTGATGGGGTGGATTCTATTATTAGAGGTTCTTCTGTGGAACAATCCTTCACTTCCTGCGATAAACCGGGAGAATTCCTCTATCGCCGCGCCGAACCCCCCCAGCTGAGCGATTTCTCTCTCTCTTTCTGTCTCTTAGGAATTGAGGTCTTGGATGTGCCTTTGGGAATGAACTGTAGATCGTTTTGAATATTTGCTGTGTGTGAATTGGCTTCTCTATCACAGAATCATTTTTCTCTTAAAAGATAGAATTTAGGGGCGCCTGGGGGCTCAGTCCGTTAAGCACATCCGGCTTCAGCGCAGGTCATGATCTCACAGTTCGTGGGTTCGAGCCCCGCGTCGGGCTCTGTGCTGACAGCTCAGAGCCCGGAGCCTGCTTCCGATTCTGTGTCTTCCTCTCTCTCTGACCCTCCCCTGCTCACGCTGTCTCTCTCTGTCTCTCAAAAAAATAATAATATCCATGAGGCTCAGGTCGAGGTATAAACAGGAGAAGAGTAATTTAGTAGTTTAAAAAAAATTTTTTTTTAACATGTATTTGTTTTCGAGAGACAGAGACAGATGCAGGGCTCGAACCTACAAACCACGAGATTATGACCCGAGCCAAAGTTGGATGCTTAACTGACTGAGCCGCCCAGGTGCCCCAAGCATCTGACTTTTGATCTGAGCTCAGAGCTTGATCCCAGGGTTGTGAGTTCAAGTCCAGGTTGTGCTTTGCTCTGGGTGTGGAGCCTACTTTAAAAAAAAAAAAAAATACACTGTTGATATTTTCATCGCATCCATGACTGTAACATCTAGGTATTTCCTCTCACTGTTCTCGGACCTGTGCCATGTCCCTGCTCATTCCTCACCTTGTTGTGTTCGGACGGAACAGAGGGACCCGGAAGGCTTCCCCTCTTGTGTTTCATTGTATTGGATTTTTTAAAATGTTTGTTGCTGAGAGAGAGAGGAAGAGCGTGCATGAGCAGGGGGCAAAGGGGACAGAGGGTCCGAAGCAGGCTCCACGCTGTCAGCACACAGTGGACGTGGGCTCGACCCCACGAACCGTGAGATCATGATCTGAGCCGAAGTCTAGAATTCGATCCTCAACCGAATCACCCAAATGCCCCGTGTTGTTTTTTTTTTGATGATCTCATAGATGCTTGAGAGAATGAGCTGGATCTTACTTTTCAGAATATGAAATGGGAAGATAGCTGCCTTTTCTTTGTGATGAAATACATGCTATTAGAAGATACATTGTAAAAAGGGGAAATCGTGTCTCTTGTACAAGTAGAAATATTTCAGCAACAACATTTTAATTTATATTACAGATGTTAATATCACCAGCCACGTCTTAAGTTTTGGTTTCAAAATTGAGAAAACTCAGTTAAGGCTTTTTTTTTTGGTCTCTGCAGATGCGAATTTTCTTCAAAAAATTTTTAATTCCAGAAATAGAGTTCATATCACTTATTTAGATCTATTTGGATTGGGTGTACCATTTTCACACAAAACCATTAGATCTTTTACCGTATTGCCACTATTTAAAAAGGTACTCATGACGGGGGCGCCTGGGGGCTCAGTCAGTTAAGTGTCCGACTTCGGCTCAGGTCGTGATCTCCCAGTTCGTGAGTTCGAGCCCCGCATCGGGCTCTGTGCTGACGGCTCAGGGGCTGGAACCTGCTTCGGATTCTGTCTGTTCTTTCTGCCCCTCCCCTGTTCACAGAGTCTCTTTCTCTCTTAAACATTAAAAAAAAATTTTTAAGTATTTATGATCTAATTTATGATCTTATGACTGAAGAATGAAAGTAAAGAATTATTACATTATTTGTCTTAGTTTTCTATTCTCAATACACAGAACTTGAATGTTGTAATGTTTTAAGTTTTAATTTTTTTAACTTAAAAAAATTTTTGATGTTTATTTTTGAGAGGGAGAGAGCGCACACACGTGCATACGAGGAGTGGGGGAGGGGCAGTGAGAGAGAAGAAGACAGATGACCCAAAGCAGGCTCCAAGCTGTCAGCACAGAGCCCGACGTGGGGCTCAAACCCACGAGCCACGACATCATGACCTGAGCCGAAGTCCAACGTTTAACCGACTGAGCCACCCGAGCTCCCCAGTGTTTTTGATCTTTAAGTAGACTCCACCCCCAGTGTGGGACTTGAACTCACGACCTTGAGATCATGAGTCATGTGCTCTACCAGTTGAGCCAGCCAGGAGCCCTCCCCCCTTTTTTAAGGCAATATGAATATTTTTAAAAACTCATTAGTTCATGTGAGAACCAGTAAGATGTGTCAGCTAGCTCAAAGGAAAACTCCAAAAATACACACTATGGAGAGAGGCGACCAGGAGCTCTGAGTTTGTGAATCAGTGCGCAGAACTGGGCACTGTCCACAGGGCCAGCGACGGCCAGTTGCATTCTGCCAGACAGAATTCCTGTGCGTTTCTGTGGAGGAGAGTTATTTTCAGTACCCTCACTGTTCTCACTCGACAGAGTTTTAAAAGGAGCCCCCAACAAGGGAAGACTCCGTTAACCAGAGGGCGTATTGATAGGAGGCCCAGTAATCTTTCTTGTCCAGTTTAAAGACTTTCACACCAGGGCGCCTGGGTGGCTCAGTTGGTTAAGCATCCAGCTGCGGCTCAGGTCATGATCTCACAGTTCGTGAGTTCGAGCCCCACCTTGGCCTCTGTGCTGTCGGTGCAGAGCCTGCTTGGGGTTCTCGCACTCTGCTCTCTGTCCCTCCCCCCACTCATGCTTTCTCTGTCTCACATAAATAAACTATGGGGCGCCTGGGTGACCCAGTCAGCTTTGCATCCAACTTGAGCCTGGGTCATTATTTCGCTGTTTCCGAGTTCAAGCCGCACATTGGGGTTTGTGCTGACCCCTTGGAGCCTGGAGCCTGTTTCAGATTCTGTATTTCCCTCTCTCTCTCTCTTTCTGCCCCTCCCCTGCACTCACTGCTGTGCAGTAGTTTCTTACCTTCTTACCTCCGAGCCTTTCTTCCCCTGTGAATTTCTTTAATATACTTAATATTGTCCTGGGTACCAAACTTATTTTTTGTTTTTTCACCTAATATTTTAACAAACACTTTTCCTATGTCATTAAACCTGTCCAGAAGCATCTTTTTAAATATTCTTACTTAAATTTACTTTTCCTCTGTTTTGGGGCATATGAGAGGATTATCAGGGTTTTGCTATTATGAATTATACTGTAACCTTGGGGCATGAACATTTGTGCACATTTGCGTCATTTTTTAGGGATAGACTATCATAAATGGAATGACTGAGTCAAAGAATAGGAGCCGTGCAATGTGGGGAGATGGGTTCTGTTTACCTAAATGGGTTAGAAAAAAGCTTAGGGCAGAGAGCCGCCTCCCCGAGGCGAAAGCACCCAAGCTTAGTGAGCGAGATCGTGTAACAGGATCACGAGTAACTTGTTTTGTCACCTGCAGGAAATTACTTTCCATCTGACGCCACTTGCCCGCAGACCCTTTGCTTCTTAGTCACACGAGTTAATGACTATTGTCTGGTGGTTTTCTCCACGTTCACCGCGTGTGTAAGATCTTGAGACCTCAGTAAACACAGAGACGGAACCCCTGTTCAGGGCTCAGACTCCTCCCGGACTTTAGCTTCTCTCGTATTCAATCCTGTGTCTGCTCTCTTGCTGGACAAGAGACTCATAGTCGGCAACAGTGCCGGGCTCTTGACATAAAGCAAAACGGCTTTATAAAGTGGCTGTGTCCACCCGAATGCCCACTGCCATGTCTATAGCAGTATTCCCTCCAGCCGCGTGATGGTTTGGTAACGTCCTGCCCTTGGTGTGCACGATGACTTTTACCGTTATGCTGTGACCCTCTGACCTCGTGCGAGACCGTGTTCTCTCGATCCCGTCTTCTGGTGACACCGCCACTTGTCCTCTTCATTTGACCAACTCTGGTGGTAGGATTTTTGCCCAGACTTTTCTTTGTAAACCTCTCGGTGCTGTTTTAGTTTAGATGTGCCTCCCTTTGGATCTCATTTCATCAAATCTGGGACTTGTCTTTACCTGGGGAATTTAGGCAGCTGTTCATTATTGTAACTCCGCTCTGGCTGCTTCATAATAGTTCATCTTCCCATTTTGTGTGCTTCCCTTGTGCCTTTGATGTTTTACCTTTTGATGGTCAGCTTTGTTCATAGCGTCAACTCGGTCTTGTAGACACTGTAGCTTTCATTTCAGTGTTTATTTTTTCTAGAGAGAGCGCGTGCAAGTCAGGGAGGGGCAGAGTGAGAGAGGGGGACAGAGGATCCGAAGCAGGCTCTGCGCTGACAACAGAGAGCCTGATATGGGATTCAGACCCACAAACTGTGAGATCATGACCTGAGCCGAAGTCAGACACTTAACCAACTGAGGCCTCCAAGGCACCCCTTTTCTTTTTTCTCTATTTATTTTTGCAAGGGAGAGAGTGCATGAGCAGGGGAAGGACAAAGAGAGGGGCGACAGAGGATCCGAAGCAGGCTCCGCGCTGACAGCAGAGAGCCTGACGTGGGGCTCAACTCATGAATTGTAAGATCATGACCTGAGCCAAAGTCGGATGGATGCTCAGCCAACTGAGCCCCCCAGGCACCCCGGCACTGTGAATGTTCTTAACTGTGTTTTTATCCATAGCTAATAGGAAACACCTCCTATTCCCTTTTGAGGAATTAAAGGAGTTTTTGAGATTGTCAGATATTTTTACCATAATTTCACATCCTTTATTGACGTAATCCAACGTGACTGAAATTAAACTATCACTGATGAGTGTGTTGATCTCCTGAGCCCTGGAACCTTACATTGAATGGACACCATCACCACCACTTCCTTACCTGCCTTCCCTCTTGAAGAGTGCTTTCTTGGGGCGCCTGGGTGGCTCAGTCGGTTAGGCCTCTGACTTCAGCTCAGGTCATGATCTCATGGTTTGTGGGTTTGAGCCTCACATTGGGCTCTGTGCTGACAGCTCAGAGTCTGGAGCCTGCTTTGAATTCTGTGTCTGTCTCTCTCTCTGCCCCTCCCCCTCTCGTGCTCTGTCTGTCTCTCTCTCTCTCTCTCAAAAATAAGTGTTAAAATTAAAAAAAAAAAAAGTGCTTTCTTTGACTCAGTCCTAGACATGTGGGGGGAGATTCCTAGCCACTCTTTGCTGGAAAGGTGCTCGTGCAGTAACGTGTCAGAGACTTGCAGATTTCTGAGTACCTCCCTGTGACCCTGAAGACGAGCCTTGTGTCTACACAACGCACAGTCCCCAGATCTGACCCTCTCCCTCTGGAATTGATGGAGTTGGTCTCTTGGCTGAGGGAGACATCGATTGTGGTGGAGGCGAAATCTGAAAAGCTGCATTTTTACTCCTTTAAAAATTTTAAAAGAGAGAGTGTGTGTGGGCGTATGCACGTGTGCACACATGAGTGGGGGAGGGGCGGAGGAGGCGGAGAGAGAATCCCAAGCAGGTCCTGCACTCGGTGCGGAGCCCCACGTGGCCTGAGATCATGACCTGAGCCGAAATCAGGAGTCGGATGCTCACCCAGCTGAGCCGGCCAGGCGCCCCCGCATTTGTATTTCTTTGAAAATCACTTGTCTTTCTGGAACTCAGCTAACGGGTTACACTCGTGGGTCTCTGACGGCCCCTCAGTCAGTGATCTGACGGCTTCTAACCCGCGGACTTCAGCTCTTTTCTGCTTGATGGCTCCTGGCAGGCTTTCTCTTGCATTTAAATTTCTCACCACATTACATCTTCTCGTTCGCTTTGGCCATTCATTTGTCCAGAGCCCATTGATCACTAGATTGAGTGTGGTTTCAACCCTTTGCCAGGGAGGATAATCAATAGTTGAAATGCATTAGGAGAGCAGAACCTTATCTGTTCCCGCCACCAATTCATTGTCTGTCGGGACCGGCTCCGTGTTGGCCCAGGATGGCCACCTCTGCACCTCCCTGTGCGTGCATCTCTCCTCCCTGTGCTCCCGCCCCGGCCTCTGTTTCCCTGTCTGTCTCCAGCCGTGTGTCCCTTGCTAATTAACTCCCAGTCAGAGTGATGGATGGTTTAATTTGCTTTCCTTGAGAGCCTGTTTTTCCTTTTCTTGCTGGGGCCCGGGCGCAATTCCAAGGTACCGGGCAGTTGGCTCAGGAGGGCAGGGTCTTGGCGGAGGGGGCGGGAGAGCAGCGTCCCAACACAGGGCCACCTTGATCCGTATCATCCCTGAGGGACCCGGCTGAGCCAGGACCTCAGTTGCGCCACAAAGCCGCCGCCGCCGGGTCCAGGAGCCGGGAGGAAGGGCTTTGCTGCCGACTCTTGACAGAAGGGGAGAGTCTCACACCACAGAGCAAAATCTGTGGAACCCTCTTCCTGCTTTTTCCCTAAGCTTGTCTCCTCGTGGCCTCTGAACCTTCCTCTCTCGGTCCCCCCGCCCCCAGACTCCCTGCTGACCCGTCCTCCTGAGGCGGAGTCCCCGGCTTTTTCTCGGGAGGACCAAGTCAAACCTCTCCAGTCGCTTGCTTTGGAGTCTTCTTTCACTTCTCTGAGTAGCAGCGTGAGGCTCAGGAGGCCAAGGGCTCCCCCTCCGAGGAAGGAGGGGGGTGGGCCACATCTTCTTCTCTCGTACTTCCTCCCTGTCAACGACGTCACGCACGTCACCACCAGTGACCTTCGTTATCACCCCTTCCCCCTATCATCACCTTCATCACCACTGCCGTCCTCGGCATCACTGCCACCATCTTCATCACCATCTTCATCACCATCTTCATCACCATCTTCATCACCATCTTCATCACCATCTTCATCACCATCTTCATCACCATCTTCATCACCATCTTCATCACCATCTTCATCACCATCTTCA
>PJEM01021037.1:0-12078 GCA_004023845.1 Helogale parvula | reverse complement strand
CGCCACCATTTTTGTGTGGCCTCACAGTGCGTGCATACTTGGGAAATTGCTCTTGCAGTGACTGTAAGATGCAACATCTCATGATCTGCGGATCCTCATGCCATAACTTTTCATGAAATGTTCACTTATCATGCTGCCCAATTTAACAGAAAATGGAAAGGAAAAAATGTTATCCAAGAGTAAATATAAACCTACAGCAGACTATCTAAACCCACGGAACATTACTGTTTTGTTAGTGTCACACTTAGGATCAGCAGGGGTTTCATAAACACCATTACTTGTGCTTCACACCTCCCCCATCTTCATTCTGTGAGTTGTTATGTCTTCAGGACTCATTTCTGGGAGTGAAGCCTAAGCTGTGGCCCTTGAGGAAGGAACAGGGTTCTGTTGTGCCTGAGTTTTGTCAGAGGATCTTGGTGCAGTTCGAATCCCAGTGCTGTAGCAGGATTTGAGATGTTTCTAGGAGGGCAATGTTTCTGAAGACAAGGAGGAAGAAACTCATGGTATGACCTTCAGATCAGTGCTGTTTGTCTAGAATCCATTCTATGACAAAGGACATAGAAAGGCAGACTTTTCTGATTCAAAGGTGCTTCTACCTGTGGGGAGGCCTGTAGCAAGGGAATGTATGTCAATTTATTAGAGTTTCCAGTATAAGGACCGTGAACAGAGTGACTGAAACAACAGAAATTTGTTGTTTCAGTTCTAGAGGCTCAAAGCCTAGGATCGAAGTCACCTTAGTGCCCTTTTCCCTTTGAGGGTCCTGGGGGAGGTTCTATTCCAGGCCACTGGCCAGCTTCTTCTTCCTTGACACGTGGCAGCATAAATTCACATGGTGTTCACCCTGTGTGCATTTGTTTTTCCAAATCTCCATTTTTTTAATAATTTGCCAGTCATGTTGGTTTAGATGTCTACCTACTCTGGTATGACGTCATCTTAAGGAATTTCATCTGCAGTGACCCTATTTCCAAATAAGGTGACATTCTGATGTCCTGGAGGCTAAGACTTCAGCATATTAGGTTTGACCAGACACAGCAAAACCATAAAAGAAGGGCTATGTTGATGCCATAAAAATGCATGTTTGCAAAATACGGTTTTTCTAAGTAGTGAGAAACGGTGAAGATTTCAAGAGCAAAGGGTAGAAAAGTCTTCCGCAAATGAATACTAATTTCCTGGTTAGATACCATGTTTTTTCCTTGTCCTGAGAGGCCATGTGTTTATAACTTGAAAATGTTTACTTGTCTCTGTCATCCCTGTCCCCCGACCCCTTCTCCTGGGCTCTCGGTGTCACTCATACCCAGTCTCCTCTCCAGCATTTTCTGTTGTCCTGGGCCCGTGTTGCCTCCTGCCCAGGCTGCTGCTTCCCTCAGGCTTTGCATCCTTTCCTACACGCTGGTCTATAGAGGTGCCAGCTAGAAATGTATAGTTGTTCTTGGTAATTGGCAACTGGGGAGAAAGTTTGCACAAATATTCTCAGGTCCCAAGCCTGTCACTGCCAGTGCAGCTTCAGGTGAAATGGTAATTGCCATTGTGAGGGGAGGGCAGGTCACACAGTCATAAATTCACATCTCAGGGCCCGGCTGCCCACCTTGCACATGCACCCAATGCTCTCCAGATCACACGGAGCCCATCATGCAGGCAGCAGGAAGAAGTTGGTGGGTTTTCTCTGTGTTCATCTAAGAGAGAGACTCTGTAAAGGAAGGATTGTTTCAGGAGTCCAGGTACATGAACATTTGACCCAAGGGTGTTTTCTGCATTTGAATCTGGTTCTGTTATAAAGCCACACAGGAAGGTGGAAACCTCCTGAGCCAGGGGCTGAGCTGACAGAGATAGATGGGGTCCTAGACCTATCCCCACCCCTGATAGCTCCTGAGGCACGTAGTTTAATGCTCACTGACAGGGACTATGTGGTTTTTCCCAAGTGGTCATGGAATCTGATTTTTCTTAATTTTTAATTTTAATTGTGGTTGTTAATTATAGATATTTGACTAGTTATAGATATATAATATAGTAATCCAACTCTTTCTCCAAAATAATGTGATTTTTTTATGTACTTCAGAATTATTTGTAGAGAGAGTGTCCTGTTTATCCTCTGTTACATGGACCATAGACATTATTCTGGGATTTCTTTTTTTATATTTTTTTATGTTTTTTAAATTTATTTTTGAGAGATAGAGCGTGAGCAGGGGAGTGTCAGAGAGAGAGGGAGACCCAGAATCTGAAGCAATCTCCAGGCTCTGAGCTAGCTATCAGCACACAGCCCGACATGGGGCTCGATCCCACGAACCGTGAGATCATGACCTGAGCTGAAGCCAGACACTTAACCGACTGAGCCACCAAGTGCCCCTATTGTGAGATTTCTAAGGTGCACTCAGAACCTTCATTCAAAATACAGAATGTGATGCATCTCTAGTGTCATGTGATCATGTGTAGAAACAGTGTGTCTAAGGGGCATCTGGGTGGCTTAGTTGGAAGATCATGGGACTCTTGATCTCAGGATCCTTAGTTTGAGCCCCATGTGGTATATAGAGATTAATTAAATAAGTACAACTTCAAAACTAAAGAAACATTTTTCTGATGACAGGTGCTGGTTTAGATATGTTTTCTCTAACTCCAGGTATTTAAAGTTAAAGATATTAGAAGTGTGTCTGATTTTTAAAGAGAAACTTTTCCAAGGAACAGGGAAGCAGCACTTAAGAAAAATAGAACAGTAAGTTTCTCACAAGATTCTTAGCCTCTAACTTTACTTGTGATATTTCTGCTCTATTAAATATTATAAAACAAATGAAACATTATTTCACTTACATGTTGTGCAAGGTTTTTGCCTAACATTCCATTATATGTGTGCTCTGTCCTCCTTTCCTTTCCTCTCCTCTCTTTTCCTCTCCTTTCCTTTACTTTCAATAGGCTTCCTGTCCAACACAGACCTGAACACAAGGCTTGATCTCACGACCAGAAGTCATGAGCTAAGCTGAGATCAACAGGTGGACTCTTCACTTCCTGACCAAGGCACCCTTTGTATTTCAATATCTTTCACAAATCATCCTGAAGTTTTACTAATATTACGTAACTCACAACTTAAGAAATTAATATTTGTATATTCTGAATAATATTTAAGCAGGAACCAATGTCTCTGTCCTGAGTTCCTGTGACTCAATGCATTATACTTTTGTTCCTGGAATAAAACAAATGATTCTTTCTCTTGCCATTCTAATACGGATCACTTCTTGCATTCATTCAGTCCAGGTTGTCACGGGGTATGAAACTGTAGCTGTGTAGTCCAGCAGTCAGTGCATCTACATTTTGCTGAGGTCTCTAGTGTGTTATTCACAGTGTACAGTTGCTTATAGAAAGGGTATTCCTAAATAAGTGGAATGTCATCAGTAGGAAAACCTGAATATACATACTTCCATCTATGTTGAAATGGCAAGATATAAACATAAAGCTAAATGTAGAGCTGTTTTATTTACAGAACACAGCTAAATCGAGTTTTCATAGATCATAATTGAATGCACTAACTTTCTGTCCAGACTAGCCAGGTTCTCATGATCTCTCTGCCCCTGATTGAGTGAATGTAGACAAAACTTAACCTCTCTGTGTTTCTGTGGTCCTTATCTTTCTCAGGAAGGCAGTAGAGCCTGCCTAGTGTATTTATGAGAAATAAGGTACTTCATGGGTGGTGGTTATACAAGTGTTTCCCACTTTGCAAGTGTCATGAGCTGGTTGTGCATGGAACGCTTGGAAGGCCCTAAGTGACTGAAGAACTATAAGGAATTATTTGAAAGTAGGAAGTGTTGGTAAATGGAGAATATCGGACTTCAGCTCACATGATTCATGTGGCCCCTGCCTCCTATACCCATGCAGGATCCTCTAGCCCAGAAGACAAGATTCAGTCCCTGCAGACTGACAGGATGGCCATCCGGGATCTGGCAATAGGAGTGATCTTCTTTGTCCAGACTGTGTTTGGAATGCTGGGGAACTTCTCTCTTCTTTACCATTATGTCCTCCTTTCTTTGACTGGGTGTAGGCCAAGGCCTACAGATTTGATTGTCAAGAACCTGATTGTAGCCAACATTTTGGTCCTGGTCTCTTTTGGAATACCCCATACACTATCATCTTTTGGGTGGTATCACATGATCAGTGCTTTTGGATGTAAATTCTTTCCCTATGTTCGGAACGTGTGCAGGGGTGTGTCCATTGGTGCAACCTGCCTCTTGAGTGTCTTCCAGGCCATCACGATCAGCCCCCAGAACTCCAGGTGGGCAGCGCTTAAAGGGAAAACTCTCAAGTGGCTTCTTCCTTCACTTGTCCTGTGCTGGGTCTCGCAGTTATTACTAAATATCATATTTCCAATGTTTATGAGTAGCGCTTTGAACTACAAAAATGTCACAAGAGTGAAACGTTTTGGATACTGTTCTTCTATTCGTCATATCAAAGCTGAGGACTCATTGTTTGCAGTGTTGCTGTCATTCCCTGATATGTTATATTTGGGGCTCATGATCTGGTTCAGCGGTTGCATGGTATTCACCCTTTACAGGCACAGGCAGAGGATCCAGCATATTCATCGGACCAGTGTCTCCTCCAATGCATCCCCTGAGTCCACGGCCACCAAAACCATTGTCCTCCTGTTGTGTACCTTTGTCTTCTTTAATACCATTTCATCTATTAATCGTGTTGTTTTGGCGCTTTTGGATCATCCCACCTGGTACCTCTTGAACACTGATTCACTGATCACTCTGTGTTTCCCAACTGTCAGTCCATTTTTGCTCATGACCCGGGACCCCAGGGTATCCATGATTTGCTTTCCCTGGGTAAGGAATATAAAATGCCTTCATCTTATGAGAAATGAGTAAGCATAGGAATTTTCATAATGTTCCTCCTTTTGTAATTCATTCTTCTCCTAGGGTCCCTTGTATAAATATGAGACATTGATAAACAGAACGTGTTTACCTCGACTTCAAAGTGAGCAATATGTTGTAATTGAAATGAAATACTATATCATTATCTTATCAATACATTTGGATTGAAATTCTTTTAATGATGGAGTTCATAAATTATGCTATTATAATCATGAGGTCCTGAAACAATTTGGTTATTATGGGAAAGTCTTTGAATGTGTCATGTTAATTTGTTACCGTCAATTTCCCTAAAGTGAAGTAGATATGTAAGGAAAGGAAAAGGAGCACGGAAATGGACTAGAATGTAGCTGATCAACACTGACAGTGCAGAGAATAGTGTTGAAGGGAAAATTCAGTCAGCAAGTAAAGCTTTGGAGAGCTAGTCATGAACGGTGCACATTATGTCCTTCGTAGGTGGTCAGTCTGTCATCTGAAGTATGATGTGATGGGAACATGAGAGGTGAGTACGAGTCACAGTCTCAGATATAAATGGTCAGAATGACCTGGAGAAGATTGTGGAGAGCATCAAACTGAGTGTTTGCTGATATTTTAAAATTTTATTTTAGCGAGGCAGAGTCGGGAGCAGGAAAGAGGGAAAGAGAGAAAGAAAAAGGAAACAGAGAATCGAGCTCTTTGCTGAATGTGGAGCCTGCTTGAGATTCTCTCTCTCTCCCTTGGCCCTTCTCCCTAGCTTGTACTCTCTCCTCTCTCTTTCTCTCTCTGTAAAATAAAAAATGTATAAGAAATATTTCCCAAGTATTAAAGGCACAATGACTGAAGGTAAGTGTGTAGCTCCAAGAAAGCTCACAAAGTGATCTCAGTTCCGTACTTAGTAAATATATATGATATTGTCAGGCTCAGAAGCCCCTCGTGCTCCTTAGCAAACCTCCTCCTCAAGGTCAAATTGCTGTGACCTGGAACAGCATGGGGCACTTGAGGCTGTTTAGCATTGATAGAAAGGAAGGAATAGCTCATGAACTATTTTGCATTTGGCTTTTGTCTTAGTTTCTGTTGTTTGTGAATTTGTTGCTGCATGTTGTTAGCAATCATTCATTGGCATCACAGTAGAGAGTATTCTATGCATGAATAGGAAACCATTAATCATTCCCCTTTAATTAGCATATTGGTGGCTTGCAGCTTTTTCCTGTTAGGAATAATGCGAGTATGTAAATTTCTACCATGCTTTATTGGCACACATAAAACTCTTGGTTGGCTATGAAAGTAACAGTGGAATTGGTGGGTGACAAGGTTACACCTTTGGTGCTTTAGGAAATAGTGCCCAAAGGCACTGAAAAATGAATGTATAAATGTTCACACCCACAATCAGTGTAGGAGATTTTTGGATTGAGTACATGCTTGTAAACAGGTTCGGTTTTCTTCATTTATCCTTTTGACTTCAGGTTGGTGTGCGATGGTACCTAGTGGTGATTTTGTTTTAATTTTCTAGATTACTCTGGAAGTTGAGCATCCTTTCACATATTTATTAGACATTGGGAAACATCTTTTTGAAGTATGTTTTTTATTATTAATTAAATTTTAATGGTTAATTGTTTATTTTCTGACAGATAGAGCAAGAGAGAGAAGCAAGCGCTGGTGTAGGCAAGAGTAGGAGGGGGGCAGAGAGTGGCACACAGAAAGAAGGCCAAGCAGGCTCTGCAGTGTCAGCAGAGAGCCCAGTGTGAAGCTTGATCTCATAAACCACAGGATCATGACCTCAGCTAAAATCAGGAGTCACGCACTTAACCAACTGCATCAGCCAGGCATCTCTGAAGATTGTGTTAATTTAGTTTGTTCACTTTTATTAATGCATTGTATTTTTCTTAGTGAATTGTAGTAATTCTGTATATGTGTTGTGCATGTTTCCTTTGCTGATCTCCTTTCTCATGCTCTCTGTGTTTGTGTTTTGTCCTCTTACATTCTGTTATTCCTTAAAGTTTATTTACTTGAAGAGAGGGAGAGAAAGAGAAAGAGAGAGCCCATGTGCCCAACTGGGGGAGGGGCAGAGAGAGAGAGAAGAGAGACACAGAGCATCCCAAGCAGATTCCACACCGTGCAGAGCCTGATACAGGCCTCAAACCAGTAAACCACGTGACCGTGACCTGACCTGGAATCAAGAGTGAAATGCTGAATGGACTGAGTTTCCCAAGCATCTTTGTCTTTGTATGTTCTGATGAGAAGAAAGCCTTAGTGTTGCTATACGTCTTTCCTTCTTTATAATGTTTATTTCTGATTACGAATACGTTCCTTATTTTGTTATTTTTAATCTCTTTTTTTATTTTAGAGAGAGAGAGCGTGAATTGGGGAGAAGGACAGAAGGAGAGAGAGAGAATCTTAAGCAGCATCCACACTCAGTGCAGAGTCCAAGATCGGGCTTGATCGCACAACTGAGGCAAAAATCAAGAGCCGGTCACTCAACCGACTGAGCCTTGCAGGTGCCCACAAACACATTATAACACTTTAATCTTTAGACTGGGAGTCCTTCCAGAATTGAATTGTTGCAAGTAAGCATAGTGAATTGTATTTTGTTCTGGTAAACTAAGAAATTTCACTTCTTTCAGAGTACGTGATATAGGTGGAAGTAAAGGGAACCGATGTGAATATAAAGCTCTTGCTGCCTGTTGTGCATGAATAAGAATGCCTTTGTTTCAGTCCCAGTAGTGTCTGTAGCCGTTCTCTTGGCAGGCTAATGAACTGGTTTGCAAATGAGTTATATCATCCACCCTTTACATTCCTCAAAATCTTGGCAATGAGGATGGCAGAGCAATTATCTCCTAACTTTTTTGTGTTTGCATTGGCAGAGAGGGAAACAGAGTAGACGTGGTAGGTGTCTCCTCTCTCCCTTATGTGCATGGACTGCTATGAGGAAATTCCACACGTCAGCGGCTAAAAGAAGAGTTAATATCTCACTGTCTTAGAGGCTGGAAATCTGAGGTTGGGTTCCATGGGCCGGTGAGGGACATCTTCTGGGTCGAAGTTATGGTATGTCCACAGGGTGAAAGGGATGGTGGCATTCTCAGGGCACCAATCTCTTTCATTAGAGCAGAGCCTCCCAATGAAGTCCCAAAGGCTTCACCTCCAAATGCCATCACCTTGGGGACTGGGTTTCAGTATGTGAATTTTGAGGTAATTGAGATGTACCATGCCAGGGCCTTCTGGAAGAAGTTCAACCACTTGTTTTGTTTTGACATTACAGGATAATAGGAATTGTTGTTACGGTGGTCCTCAGATAGGTGGGGGACTGTGTTGAGGGAAGTTTGGAATAGTGATTAGACCCAGCACTGCTCCTGTTTGTCAGCGGAGATAGACTCCAGCATATAGTCACAGTGCCCCTGGATTGGGAATTCTGAGACAGACATTCAGACTGTCCTGTGGCGGAGGGTTGGTGGTGGGGTGGTCCTCTGGGAGTCCAGGCCCATTCTTTAAGAGACGCAGGAAATGGGAGACATTTTTGCAAAAATGTCAACATTGACTAGGACTGCTGTCCAAGAGAAGGAAGGGTTTGGGCAAAGGCCTGTTGGTTGTGAGAAAGCTAGATGTGCTCCTGTCGGTTTCATTTTCTAGGACTCCTGACCTCCCCTAATGGAAGTGACATGGGACACAATAGTCCCAGTGGTGCACCCTGTGGACATTCATCTCCAGGCTGTGTCTTGAGCAAGATGCCATGGTGGGCATAGTGTCTCAGGGCCAAAAGACTCACGTCTAAGGGCTCTGGGTGGTCTCTGATTTGGACTCTGAGGAGGATCACAGATACATAATGCCATGATCAGAAAGTGGGTTTTGGAAGTTTGTGTGAGGTTGTCAGTGAGTCTGAAGGACAAGAAATGTGATGATAAAAGAAGAATTTCTGACAAGGTATTGAGAAAGGCTTGTCAAATACTAGAAATGTACATTGGAATGCGGAATTTGCTGTAGGGACATTAAATACAGATGAAAGGTTTTTTTAAGGTTTTATTGAAATTCTATTTCATATTTTCCTGATGATGAGTGATGCTGGACATCGTTTCATGTGCCTGTTGGCCATCTGGATGTCCTTCTTCTCTTGGAGAAGTATCTATTCATGTCTTCTGCCCATTTCTTCACTTGATTATTTGGTTTTTGGTTGTGGAGTTTGGTGAGTTCCTTGTCGATTTTGGACACTAGCCCTTTACAATATGTCATTTGCAACTCTCTTTTCCCCTTCTGTCAATCCTATTAGTTTTCTTGATCGTTTCCTTTGCAGTGCAGAAGCTTTTTATCTTGATAAGGTCTCAGTAGTTTATTTTTGCTCTTGATTCCCTTGTCTTTGGGAATGTGTCAAATAGTAAATTGCTGCAGTTCAGGTCAAGGAGGCTATTTTCTGCTCTCTCCTCTAAGGTTATTACGGTTTCCTATCTCACATTCAAGTCCATCATCCATTTTGAGTTTATTTTTGTGAACGGTATAAAAAAATGGTCTATTTTCATTCTTCTGCATGTTGCCTTCCAGTTCTCCCAGCACCACCTGTTAAAGAGGCTGTCTTTTTTATGTTGGATTCTCTTTCCTGCTTTGTCAAAGTATAAATGGCTATTCATTTGTGGGTCCAGTTCTGGGTACTCTATTCTCTTCCATTGGTCTTGTGTCTGTTTTTGTGCCAAACCATACTGCCTTTATGACTGCAGATTTGTACCCAAGGGATACAGAAGTGCTGATGCATAGGGGCACATGTACCACAAGGTTCATAGTCTCACTGTCAACAAGAGCCAAATCATAGAAAGAGCCTAAATGTCCATCAACTGATGAATGAATCATGAAGATGTGGTTTATATACAATGGAATACACCTGGCAATGAGAAAGAATGAAATCTGGCCATTTGTGGCAATGTGGATGGATCTCAAGGGTGTCATGCTAAGTGAAATAAGTCAGGCAGAGAAGGACAGATACCATGTTTTCAATCATAATTCTACCAGAAGTAACTTAACAGAGGGCCATGGTTAGGGGAAGGAGGGAAAAAGTTAGGGAGAGGGAAGGAGGTAAACCATGAGAGACTCTTGTATACTTTAAACAAACTGAGGGCTGAAAGGGGTGGGGGCAAGGGGAAGAGGGGTGATGGACACGGAGGAGGGCACCTGTGGGGTAGAGCACTGGGTATTATATGGAAACCAACTTGACAACAATCTATATAAAAAAAAGAAATTCTGCTTCATTAAGGTACAGTTTAATACTGGTTACAGATGTAGAATTTAGCAATTCATCAGTTACTTAGAACCTCCAGTGCTCATCACAGTGCCCTTCTCAATACCCCTCACCCGTCTTACTGATCCCCCACCTACCTCCACTCAGCAGCCCTTCCTTTGTTCTCTGTGAGTCTCTTTTCTGGCTTGCCACGTTTCCCCCGCTGTGTTTCTTTGTGTTTTTTTTCCCTAAATTTCACAAGAGTGAAATCATTTGCTTTTTGTGTTAGTCTACCTGACTTATTTCTCTCAGGATAATAGTGTCTAGCTCTATCTGTACTTTGCAAATGGTGAGATTTTGCTCCTTTTTATGGCTGAGTAATATTCCATTGTGTGTGTGTATACATATATACATATACCCATTCAGATGTGTACATTAAATACAGATTTTCAGGTAACTTTTTCGACCTTTTTGGTACGAAAAGTGGGTTCATGTTGCCTACCTTATGTATATGTGTATATATATATATATATACACACACACAGACACATATATATGCATATATGTATATGTATATATATCCTACATCTTTAAAATGTTTTTAATTGTTTTAATGCTTTTATTATTTATTTTTGAGAGAGAGAGACAGAGAGAGACACTGAGTGTGAGTGGGGAAATGACAGCGAGAGAGGGAGACAGAGACCAGATACAGACTCCAGGTTCTGAGCTGTCAGCACAGAATCCAACAAAGGGCTCAACCCCATGACCCATGACATCATGACCTGAGCCAAAATTGGTTGCACCACCGACTGAGGCACTCAGGTTCCTCAAAATGTTTTTGAAAAAGAAAAAAGTACTGAAATCCTCCAGGGGTGATGCATCTTAGAAACATTATGCTAAAAATTAAAAGAATTCAGTCACAAATGATAATATATTCCATTTGTATGATTCCATTCATAAGAAATGTGACCAGTGGACAAATATATGGTAACAAAAAGTAGGTTCTTGTTTTCCAAGTTGGGAGAGATGAGACTCTTTTGGGTGATGGCTGAAGGCTACATGGTTGTTTTAGTGTGATGATCAAAATACTAAAAACTTGGTTGTGTGTTAATAGGTGCACAACTCTGTGATCAAACCATTGAAACCATTGTGCAGTGTAGGTGGTGAATTGTTTGTGATCTGTGCCACAGAGCTCTTGTGGAGCTGTTACAAAAAGATAAGAGACATAGATTGCCTAGTTTAAGATTTGCCAAAGAGGGCTTCCAGAAAAGTAGTAGGTACAACGAGGGAATTTGCTCTTTAAGAAAAGAATCACCTTATAAAAGTCATCTTATCAATCCTGAAGGTCTGTGTGTCCCTACCATCAGCGATAAAACATCTGTCAGGCAGAATACTGATAGCAGTAAAAAGAGACACAGAGAATCCCACCGTTGTATTTGGGGATATTCACAGTTATTGACAGTTTTCAGTTATTTATGTAAGAAGATTACAGAAGATCAGCAAGGATATGAAAAACTTGAGCAATGCAACATTCAAGGTCACTGAAGTGGAACATGTATTCAGTGATTGCAGATTCATTTTGTTTTTAAGCACCCTTGAAATATTCAACAAGCTAGACCAAATTCTTCGACATAAAACAGGTCCAACCTAAGGAATGAATGCGTACCATCTCTAACCACAATGGAATATAACCAAGGCCATATGTAAAAAACTATTAGGGACTTCTCCTTAATAACGTGAACTCAGAAAATGTACTTCTAAATTAACATGAGTCAAAGTGGAAGTCTCCAATTGGGTGCCATCTTGAAAGGATTTAATAAGACGAGTGCACGTCCAACATTGTGGGATGGAGCTAACACTGTGTCCACAGGGAAACAAAGCACGAAAGGGTCCCAAGGATTTTGTTTTCTGCATCATGGTTAAACTCCCTATTTAGTTGTAGCAGATTTGTTATTTATTTTGTACTAACATATTTATTTTCTGTCAATCTGCTTTCACTTTTGTTGTTTAATTTTGTTCAATTATGATCGAGAACAGCTTGTGTTTTATTTT
>PJEM01021036.1:0-12078 GCA_004023845.1 Helogale parvula | reverse complement strand
AGATCAAATCCGATCACTCCTCTGCCTTAAACCCTTCAGAGACTTCTCGCTGCAAGAGAACGAAGCTACTGCCTCTGCAATAACATGCTCACCTCCCCTTCCCTCTGCCTGTGGCCTCCTTTCTGATGCTCAGATCCGCCAACTGGGGTGCACTGCGGGGGGGGGTCCTGGTTGGCCAGTTTCCACGTGTAAATGTTCCCTCACGGCCGACTTCAGGTCGTGTCACTGAACACGGACTTGAAGGGCATGCACGCCCCCACACGCCCCCTCCCACTCAGAGCCTCTGCCCCTGCTGAGGCAGCCGCTGGGGACCCCTCCTCTATCTGTACACCATGGCTTGGACTGTCATGGGGATCTCAGGCCTTCTGCGACCACTGCAGTGGAAAGAGTCCCTTGAGCACTTGTGACTGTCCAAAACCACGTGTCCACCCCCATGTTCCCTTCAGCTCCCCTACCCCCCACTAGAATGTGTTCATGAAGGCAGGGGTGTCTTATAAGTTGTTTGGCCCTAGCACGCCCACCTTACCTCTCCGGCCATGCCCCAGCCACGTCCCCTGCTGTGCGTATTTAGGCTGCTTCTCTCTGGGGGAAGGGAAACCCCCAGCCCAAGGCCTTCTGTTGGAGCACCCTCCCTTTACCACTGGGTGCTGACCTCCACTTAGAACTTCTCCTTTGGGGTTTCACAGGCTGTCGTGATTACATTTCTGTTCTGAAAACATCCAGCAGGTAGGAGCGGTGGTTACATAAACATCAAGGTTGCTGGGAGGCTGTCAACAGGGCAAACTGAAGCCCTGATGACTGGGTTCGATTCCCAGCGTCATGGTGGGCGTCACCCAGTGGCTCCCAGCCCGAGCTTGCAGGGCAGCAGTAACAGGGGACCTTGACTGAGGCCGCCCCAGAATACGGACTCACAGCTCACCAAGTGCTAGGCGCTGGGGACCCAGAGAGGGAGGAAGAGTCTTGTCCTGGCCCTCACAGGGCTCACAGTGTAGCCAGAAAGACCGACGCTCCACAGAGGATACACCTGCAGCTGTGTGTTGTGAGACTGTCCTGGTCACAGACAGAAGGGACCACAGAAAGCTTTATTTGGCTCCTGGGAAAGAAGTGAGGTGGCTGGAGCTGTAGGGTCCCAGTAGCACAAAACAGGGGTAGGGGGTGGGGGTGGAGGGTCTCCTTACAGAGGATGGCTCAGAGCACAGCAGTGAGGGGATCTGACTTCTCGAAGCCTCCAGGGCTGCTGTGAGGGCGGAGGGGAGATAAGGGATGATGTTTGTCAAGGAATCTGCAGGCTGGGCTCTCAGCAGTCACCTCCTTCCCCCCCCCCCCCCCCCCCAGGCATTCTGCAACCCTCGACAGAACAGGAGCAGAAAATTAGCAGGGCCATTTATGCAGACAAGGCAATACCCACAGCGGCAGAAATTAGGTTGCAGAAGAGGCTGGCGAAGATCTTTTTCCTGGAACTTCTTTAACGGCTGCAGCCCGTGGGGAGATAGTCGTTCCGGGAGAAGGCGATGACTATCAGAGGGGGAGGCCCGGCCCTGGGAGCAGATGGTCTGCCTGGCGCCCGGCCCTGGGAGGTGGGGCAGCTCCCAGGAAAGCATATGTAACCCTTGAGATCAACATGCGGCAGAACTTCTCAGATTTATGAACCAGGCTGGGGTGGCCATGCCTCAGCCTCACAAAGTGCAATTTCCCCTCCATCAGAACAACCATGTCTCCTTGTAGTCCGTCGCTTGCTCGTTTCAGTGACTAAGCCCTCCTGGTCTCAGTTTGCTCACCTGTCAAATGGGCATAATCCTGCCACCACCAGCCTCAGTGAGCACGCTGTCACGCACGTGACCAAATGCGTCTGGATGCTTTGGGTCTTCCCGGCACAGAGATGTTAGAGGGCTCTAACTGTCTGCGTGAAGCTGTTCCCTCAGGTGGCACGGACGGTGCCACCTGCGGCCTAGAGCCCTGGCTTTACACTCCAGCCCTCCCAGGAGTGGGTTCCTGGATGTGTGCGGGCCTCAGTTTCCCACCCTGTGTAGGGATGCCTGGAAGACTGGGCTGGGGGAGGGGGAGACACAGGCCTACAGCCACCAAAGCCTTGAAAGCCAGGGCCTGATGCTAGAATGAAAGCATTCACCTCCACCAAGGATGCCGGTGCCTGCTGCCTCCAGGACTGTGAGCTTGGCCGGGACCACGCACACCTGCAGGGGAGATCACAACCCCTCCTGCACGAGGCCGTCAGGAGGTGGAAATGAACCCACCTAAAGCACTTAGCGTGGTCTGGCACCGAGTAGAAAACATTAGGCTCTTTCCTGCCTGCCCTCTCCCAAAGCAACGGCAAGCTTCATTAAGGGAAGAGCTGAATGCCCAGCGGAAGAGATGTTCTGCTCATTGTATTAGGGGAAATTCCGGCAGCCCAGCATTTGTGGGAGGAAACCCATTTATCGGGTGCGCACCATGGACATCCTTCCCACTGGGCAGCAGCTGAGATGGCAAGGTGGGGGTATTCGGCCCAGGGAGGGGAGGACGCTGGCCCCATGGATTTTTATAATGTCCTCAAATGGAGCCGGGGGTGAGGGGACGCCTGTCCAGGGCAGTGCCGGCTGTGAGTCCTTACTCGTCCCCAAAGCATCCCACTCAGGCGACCGGCGGACTCACTTCATCATCCACATCCACCCAGCTTCTCCCTGCCAAGACTTCGGACTTGAAAAAAATCTCAGCCAGCACGCTGGTCACCGGGCCCGTGAGTGGGACTGGGAGGCTGAGTTGTACCCCTTTCCCGTAACTAAAGCAGGACCCTGACAGGCCCCCGCTGCGAGCCAAGTGTAATGTTTCCCTCCTCTTCCATGGTGCCAGGACGACTTTGTTCCTCTCTGTCTCTGGCAGGCCTCCCGCGGCACAAATAGTGTGCAGCGCAGACAGAAATAGAACAAAACCTGCGAAGGGGTCTAAAATTTCATAGGGGGAGCTAGAAATAGACTTCTCATTTGTAAAACAGATCAATAATGCCCAGCTCCCGGGGTCTTTGTCAGAGTTGATTGAGAGAATTTATGGAAAAGAACCCAGCAGGAGGCTCGGTGCAGAGTCAGGCGTTACATAATAGCCAACGTGGCAGCTGGTATTTACTTCGGCTAGATGTCGGTCTAAGTGTGTTATGCGCTAACTCATTTTAACCCTCACAACAACCCCAGGAGGCGGGTACAGCTATTTTCCTCATTTTTCTAATGGGAAAAGTCAGACCCAGAGAGGCTAACCAGCTTGCCCGAGGTCACACAGCCAGGAGGTTTAGAACTCAGCAGAACCCGAATGCAGTCAGGCAGGCCCTCAAGGGCACCTTCCTGACCTCTGCGTGATTGCCTAACAAGAAGAAGATGCCATGGAGTCACGTCACAGGGCACAGTCAGGCGGTCCCCAAAGGCTCCTCACCCCGACCAGCTTATCCCTCTAGTCTCCTGCCCAGCCTGTACACCAATAAAAAAAGGGCATCTGGTTCTTCAACTCGGCATCTTTGCCCATGCCTATGGTTTGGCTCAAGTTTGAGTCTTGTTCTCTATGAACTCAGAAGCCTTTCCTGGCACCCCAACACCAGGCTGAGTTAGTAGCTCTCTCCTGACACCCTACTAACTCTGTTCACATCTCTTTTATCCAGTACTCATCAGCATCTAGTGTGAATAGACCATGAGTTCTCTGAGGACAAGGGCCATGTTTTATTGATTCACCCTGGTGTCTTGTCCCTAGCAGCTAGTATGGCCTCTGTTCCATGAATGATGAATGAACGAACAAATGAATGAATGAGTGAGTGAGTGAATGAAGTGGCTCGCAGAAGGTAGACACAGATGTGAGCTGGAACAGTCAGGGGAGCATTCCTGGAGGCGCCTAGAGGCCGACAGACCTCTCCCGCAGTCCCTCCAACTATTTTGAAAGCTCCAGAGTCCCCTAGTAAATTCCCTTTCACTTTGCCTGGCTGAAGACATTTCTGCTGTCGGAAATGGAGACACAAGACTTCAATCAAGAGCCCAGGGCTGCTACTGGCCCAAAGGAACAGGAGAATGAAGATAGGTGAGGAGGACCTGAACTGGCCATTCAAGGTGATAGAGGACCCGTAAGAGGTACCAGGGTGCCCAGGAGGACTCTGAGACTCTGAGGAAGGGGGTGGCCCAGAGGAAGTGGGGGGGTGGCAGTGGGAGCAAAGCTCAACAGAGTGGGGACAGTGGGTATAAGAGCCAGACTGCAGGGGGCCCCAGATGCACAGATGAACAGAACTTAATTACATCCTCCAGGGACTCAGGAGGCGCTGAAGGTTTCTGGGTTAGGATGTGACAAACCAGAGGGACATATCTACAGCTGGGAGGCAAATTCAAGGTTCAGGAAAACAATGGGAATTAGATTACTCATCTCTGAAACCCAACCCCATCCTAGTGATTTTTTTTTTTAAGGCAGATCCTCGATAGAGGTATTTTCCAAGGAGAAAATAAAATTAGAACACTTTTTAAAAGCCACAGAGAAAATTCCTAAAGAGATTTTTCAGTTAACGGGCGCCTGGGTGGCTCAGTTGCTTAAGCGTCCAACTTGGGCTCAGGTCATGATCTCATGGTTCGTGGGTTCTGAGCTGTCAGCACAGAGCCTGGAGCTGCTTTGGATTCTGTGTCTCATTCTCTCTCTGGCTCTCCCCTTCTCATGCTCTATTGCTCTCTCAAAAGTTAACTAACATTAAAAAGAAACAATGTTTTCATTTAATATACCTTTTGAAATGTTCACAGCCCCAAACCCAGAACAGCTGTTTCGAACATATTTATTTCAAATGCTGCTGTCTGCCCCCAAATTCCATTTGTTTGTTTGTTTGTTTGTTTGTTTATTATCAAAACCCTGTACAACAGAAGAGCTTGTCTAAGCAGAGAAGACATCCCGTATGGATACAGAAAGTAGACAAAGCGAGTGTCCCCCTGATTAGCAGCAGCAGTGCTAACAGAGAGGCAGCATGAGGTGGGCTAGAGCCTGGGAGTCACTCTGGACTTGGATCCCGAGTCTGACCCTCACTAGCCATAGGCCTCGGACAAAGGACTCAGCCTCTCTCAGTCTCAGTTTCCTCATCTGTGAAATGGGCATCAAGAACAGAACCTACTTCCCAGGATCCTGAGGATCAGGTCAATAACCCCTACAGTCCAGGTGAGCCCATGGTTTTACCTCACCACGCATGGTCTAACTGGAACTTAAAACTACACCATCTTACAAATTAGGAGCTAAACACAGAGATGTTAAGTGGTGATCTGCAAGGGAGGAAAATTTGATGGGAGGAAACTCTTTCTTACCCAGGATCTTAAATTCCGACGATCTCACAGGTGAGGGAAATGGGGTGCTCTTTGTGTTTTTAAGGGGTTAAGGCTATGAATGGCTTGTGTTTGGAGGGGCCTTCACAAAGGACATCGGTAACCCCCCAAACTGGCTGGAGATTACTTATTGGAGATCTGCTTCTATTTTTACAATCCTGAAATAAATGTACTGAGTCATTCGTTCATTCATCAGTGATTTGCTAGACCAGCTATGTGTCAAGTCATCCAAGGATCCTATGAATAAAACAGTCCCACTGCTTCATGAAGGGAGGTCAGAGTGGAAACAACCCCTCTCACCTCCCTGTGGCCTAAGGCATAGCCTCCCCACTCCATCCCTGGCTCTCTGGTTTGGTGCCCCTACTCTGCCCTATTTCCATCTGCCTGCCCGCTTCCTGTGTGACTCTGGCCTGAAGCCTCCCATACGGGCTCCCTCATGCCATACTACCCCTGGAGCCCACTGTGGGGGTGGGAACACTGCGTCCTGCTCTGTTGTGACCCAGGCCCTGGGCCTCCGTGCCACCCACTTTTCCTTTCCCCACTGGAAAGCACTGCCGGGGTTCCCCAAGTACACACTTAAGGGTGGCTGGCTGAGCACCTGGTCTGTCTTCCTCTTCCTTTCGATGGAGCATGCTGTCTCAAGACCCAAATGCTCCCAGAGATGGAAGATCAGGGAGCGTGGAGGCCACTGAGCCTTACTGCCACACTGTGTGTGTTCTGAGCTTCACCTCCCAACAGGAGCTGGCTTGGGGACCGTCTCAAAGATCAGAATCCTAGAAGAGTCACAAGCTCGTCCTGAGCCCTACCCGCCCCAGGAACCACCCTTCCCCCATCCTCTCCTTGTTTTCTTTGTGTCTGTGCCCCTATTTTAAAGGGCTCTGCAAAGAGTGGCCTCCACAGTAACCACAGCCCAGCCACAGTTCAGATTTCACATCCTGACTATTCTGAACGGCGGCACTTGAGTATTTTCACATTTACGTTGAAACTGCGTGTCGCCTAGCTGTCCCGCTATGCAAAAGTAGAGAAATTCTTATTTGTTGAGCTAGGCAGTTTATATATGTTATACTGTTGAATGAGCTCCTTGACTATCTCACCCCTAGCCTCCTCCCAGGACCAGGAACAGAGCATTTCAATGCCAGCATGGGCCAAGCCCTACCTCTGGTTTCTGAGGAAGTCACACATTGCCTCAAGAACTTTACTTGTAAAAGAAGAAGAAGAATCCATTCCTTGCACAGGCGTTTTGAAGTTTAAATGACAATGTTCTCAGAATGTCTAGCATTTCACCTGCCCAGATGCCAGTGCCTTCCTCTCCTCCTATGTGCATGTCAGGGTTATGGGAGTCAAGTCGTTTGAGAACACGCAAAGGAGGCTCGCAGGTTGAAAGAACCATTTAGTTATGTGCCAGGTCACCTACGGGTTTTCTGGTCTGTGCATTTGGATTTTTATTATCTCAGACTCACATCAGGAGGCACACATGTGTCAAAAATGGATGGGGCACTAATCCACTCAGAGGTCATACCTGAAACATTTTTCCTTGGAGCAACAATGAAGACCATCAGCCTACAACGTCTTGAAGGAATTGTCCATTCCCCCAGCCATGAGCCAGATGGAATGGCTCCACCATGCCAACTACAACGGCTACCCTAGAGAAGTGAAGCAATCAGAGGGGCCCCAGGCACATGGCAGGACCCTGGATGGCTCAGCCGCTCTCACTGCCACAGTCTGGGCTTGGTCTGTGCCCTGCCTGTGTCTACAGAGAAGGAAAGAAGACCCTGCCTTGGCAGATTTGCACAAACCAGAGGGTTTCAAAAACCCCACATTTAACATGATTCCTAAGAAGCCAAAGTTACTAAATCATTAAAAAAATAGAAAATGTGTGTGTGAGAACTATAATTTTGTTTTTAAAATTATAACAACATGGGCGGGGAGGTGAAAGTAGGTGATGGGGATGCAGGAGTACACTGTGATGGGCACCGGGTGATGTATTCAAGTGTTGAATCGCTATGTTGCACACCTGCAACTCCTATTACACTGTATGTTAACTGCCCAGAATTTCAATAAAAAACATGAAAAAATTATAACAACATATTTTGAGTGTCCTAGGCTACTCACATCCCTCAATGCCCACCTATTGAGAAATCTCAGAGTTTTAGATCCCATGAAGTCTCTTCAGATATCAGTTTGTTCCTTCTTTGTAAATGCCCATTCTTAGTTTACAGAAGCCAAGACTTCCTGGATCATGCTGGAAGTCATCAGCAAGTTTCTCAATTTCTTGTAGCGATACTCCCTCAGAAGATGACTGTGTCTCTGATTCCTTAGCAGGATGCCCTTCTTTGGGGCTGCTAAGTGTTTTGGGTCTCTGGTGACTTTTCATCTTTTGCTCACCCTTTCCAAAGAAGGTCAGGATTTGTTCAGCGTTAGAAAATTTGGGAGTTGATTGTGAGGGCCCTTGCTCAAATGTTTCAGTCCAGATGAAGCAAAAGATTTAGCGTTACTCTAAGTAGCTACTAAGAATTACATTGAGAAGGAGTAATTAATATTCCTGGTGAGCTCATGAAGTGAAAAATGCAGGCCACCAAATTGTTCTCTATATATAATGTTTTAAAATGCACACACCCACACACATAATTCATGTATGCTCAGAAAAGGAATGTGGGTCATTCTGAAAAATGGAAAAATACAGATGAGCCTAAAGGAAGATAAAATCCATCCACAGACTCACTACACAGTGATAACCAGTAGAACATTCTATTTCTTTCCGGGTTCTTCCTCTCCATATATATTAAAATTTGCTTGTCATTATTGACGGTGTTTCATCATAAATTAATAGTGTCAATTTTCTATTGTAATTATGATTGATCATCGTAATCACCTGGCATGTTTCATTTTGGATCCTGCCTTTGATTCCTTAACAGCTTTCCATGGACAGCTACCCCAGAAGAACGCTGCCTCTTCCTTCCAAGTCACTCTGAGAGTGAATGGGGGGGAACATCTGAGAAAGCCCCCAGCACAGGGCCCAGCACCTGGGAAGTATCTAAGAAGTGATTAGGTGACAAATACATTGCACTTAGATGCCTATTTCCTTATGGAGTCCAGAGCAGACATTATTAATCAATCACAGTTCCCTGCTTTGCTCACCGCCAGGCAGCTTGTGAGCCTTTTTCAGCACCCCTACTCTGGACAGCCATGTTTTGTATTCTCACACTGGGCCCTGGTTTTGAGAAGGCTAGTTCTGCATAGCTTTCATCCCCAATTTCCCCCTAAGATGATGTCATTGGTACCAGGAGCACCCAGCCTCTTCCATTCCAGGCATCCCTAGTTGACTCTTAACATTGAGGTTGGGCCTTTCCTATAGAGCATGGTTGGAGCTATGCATTCAGGTTTTGCCAAAATCAGGGTCTGGCCTCAAAAGCTCTTGTTAGGTGTCCATCAGACAAGACACCCCCCTGCTGCACCATAGTGACTGGGCAGAACTGAGTTGAAGACCCATCCATCACCATTCCTGGGCCATCAAAAGAACGTTACCAAACAATCCTCAAAATAGTGACATACTAGTGACATACTAGAGCCATGGGTGCTCCTTGAGAGGTATCACAAGAGCCTGGAGTCACCTAGTCTCCTGAGCACTGAATCTCAGTAAAGCTGTAAAGCCTGCCCAGTGTAAGGATAATTAAATTCCAAAGTGGGCCTGCCCTGAAGTTATTCAGCTAGAAAATTACAAGCCACAGCAAGGATGTATTTCCATATAAATGTGCCGAAGAAAATCCAGCATCAACCAGGTTGAAGCAGAGGGGTAGAAAGAGTTTGCTGCATTTTAATACCTAATTTATCGTACTGCTAACATCTCTCTTTGGGCACTTAGCACATTTCCCTCCCTGGGCCACCCAGATGCCTGCCTTGTCCAGCCTGCTAAGCCCAGAGGTTCAGGCAATGCCTTCCCCACTCAGCAGAGCCTCATGGGAGCCTGTGGGCAACTTGCATGCCTGCAGTCAGGGCTGGCAGAAGAGAAGCATGTGATATCACTCTGACACTGGTGTGTCATGGGCTGTGGGCTGCTTGACCATGTCAACATCACCCCCCACCCCCACTGTCCCAGGACTGCTCTCCACTCAGCCTCTGGGACATTCATTCCCTGCCAACTTCTCCTTTGCCAGCTCCTCTCACTCCTACACCCTGTGTGGCTGTCCCGAGCAGCCCTGGGTGGAGTGGGGCAAGGCCAAGTCTCTTCCTAGGCCCACAGTCAAGCTCACTTTTCATAGGCAAAGAAAAATGTCCCCCAGTTGTGCAAGAGCACCATCTCTTCTAAATAACATCTCCTCAAGGCCTCTCGATGACCAGTCTAGACTTGCTCTGCACATAGCCTGTTTTCCCAGCTGGCCTTGGAAAGCAAAAATCCAGGGCAAAAAGATGGAAACCTAGAATATCATCTTATGGTTACCTGCATATTTACTTATATTTATTCCAGATGAGGAAAACAACATAAAATCAAAAACAACATAACATCCAATTGTTTATATTGCACGGGAGAGCCTTCCCCGTGAGCCTCATCCCAGCCCCTGTAAGTATTAGCCCAAGGTCAGTGCCAGATCAGTAAGACTGGTGTGAATTCTCACTGTGGATCTACCTGTGCAGGTTAAATAATCATAACACAATGGACACGCATGTACAGACATCACTAACACTACATATGTGCATGTACGCCTCTTTTTCCCTCCAGAATTCACTGCTTGTCCTAACTCCTGGGATAATCACTCCCTTTGCTTTTTCTTTACAGTTAAAAAAAATTTTTTTTTAATGTTTACTTATTTTTGAGGGGGAGAAAGGCAGGGCACAAGTGGGGGCAGGAGCAGAGGGAGAAGGAGACACAGAATCTGAAGAAGGCTCCAGGCTCTGAGCTATCAGCACAGAGCCTGACACGGGGCTCAAACCCATAAACCATGAGACCATGACCTGAGCCAAAGCTGGACACTTAACCCACTTAGCCACCTAGGCACCCCTGCTTTTCTTCACATTTAACCACCTTTGTATGTAGGGAAACAATGATCTGTTTAGTTTTGCCTGTGTTTGAACTTGTATGTGAATGGATTCATCCTGATTTTTTTCTGGGTCTTGTTTCTTTAATTTGGCATGCTTCGGGAGCTCGCCCATGTGGACATGTGTAGCTTCAGGGTCACCTTTCATTACAGTACAGTATTCCACCATAAAGATATTTATAATGCACTTATCCAGCCTCCTACGGAAGGACGTTTGGGTTGTCACAAGTTTGGGCGTGTTTCAAGTCATGTTGCCATTCTCATGTCCGGCCCTCACAGGCTAGAGTGTCTCTATCATGTCTCTCTGGGAACAGACCCTGGATAAGGCATGATGATGTTCACTTCTACCAGGTGATGCCAACTTGTTTTTCAAAGAGGTGGGACCAGTTTACATCCTTCCAGAGCATTCCTCCGCTCACATCCTCACCACCACTTGGGCAATGTCAGACTTCAGATCCGCCAATCCAATGGGTGTGTAAGGGTGTGTGGTTGTGGTTCCAAATCCTGTTTTCTGATCACTGACAAGCATCTGGCCTGTTATAAGCCTTCAGGCTTGCTGCCTTGCACCCCCGTGACCACACGCATTCTGGAGGACCTTCTCCTTCCTCTCTGCCGGCGAGCTCCTGTTCCCTCTGCAACACCTAGTTCAGACGGGACCTTCTGGGTGACAGCATGCTTTCAAGTTCCCTGAGCCAGAATGAATCACACATCTTGCTGGGTTCCCACAGCCCTGGGTTTCGCCGTGTCACAGTCCCCGATCACTCTGGGCGGGAATAACCTGTTTCCTTATTGCTTCTGCCAGTCACTGACGGTCTTCCTAAATTTCCCTTGTTTCCATCGTGCAGAGCAGCACCTGCCACGGAACGGCTGCTCATGTCATGTTCGCCGATGGATTTTGTCAGTTCAGAGACAAACTTACTTTTTCTGGTACAGGGGAGTTTGGAAGTAGGGGAACAGAAGGTTCAGATTTAGATAAAAGGGCAGGTGTGGATTCTTACTAAGGTGAATTCCTGGATGTCTTACAAAGAGCTCATGTCTGGAAGCACCCCCCTCCAGCTCTGAGCTCCTCCAAGTCTTGGGGCACCTCTGGCTCCGAGGGCCTGGTTCGGACTCCTGCCTCTTTCTCAATTCTGCAACCAGCATCTGGCCCCTGGACACCGAGTCCCAAGCCCAACTCCCCCAGACTCCTCCCCGAGCACCCCCCTCTCCTCTCTGTTCTCTCCATTCCCTCTGCTACCACCCCCGCCCTTACTGCCCCAGACCTGGATGGTTGCAGCAGCCTCTAGCTCAACACCCTGCCTCTCCCACTCAAATCTGTGCTGACACAAACCCCAGCTTTCTATTGTGTTTGCCACTAAAAGTCATCCACTGATCTGCTCCCACAACTGACTCCTTCATTCTCAGCCCTCACCTTGCCGGCCTCTCCCGTGACCCTCCCAGCCTCTTCATTCTGCCAAAGTTTTCTGTCCCACCAGACTCTGCCCTGGGGTCCTCCCAGAGCCTTCAGCCACTGGGGCCCTGATGAGGGTGAGGTGGTCAGGGTCCCCACAGTGGACCCTGCGGCCAAGCCGGGCAGCACCCGGGAATCTGGGACAGAGCCGCAGGAGGCGGGAGCAGTTCTGAAGCAGGACCGCAGATAACAAGGGTCAGGATGGAAGAGTAACCCAGTCCCCACAAGGACGCAGGGACTAGGGGTGGGGGACGGGCAGAGCCATCTGCCCAGCTTC
>PJEM01021035.1:0-12075 GCA_004023845.1 Helogale parvula | reverse complement strand
ACAATGGAGTACTACATGGCAATGAGAAAGAATGAAATATGGCCATTTGGAGGAATGTGGATGGACCTCAAGGGTGTCATGCTAAGCAAAATAAGTCAGGCGGAGAAGGACAGATACCATATGTTTGCACTCATAGGTCTATCAGGAGAACAGGAGAAACCTAATGGAGGACCAGGGGGAGGGGAAGAGGGCAAGAGAGTTGGGGAGAGAGAGGGACACAAAACCTGAGAGACTATTGAATACTGAAAACGTACCGAGGGTTGAAGTGGGAAGGGGAGGGAGGGCAGAGGTGGTGGTCATGGAGGAGGGCACTTGTGGAGAAGAGCACTGGGTGTTGTATGGAAACCAATTTGACAATAAACTTTAAAAAAACAATGTGGGAAAAAATTTTAAAATAGAATTACCCTATGAGCCAGCAATAGCACTACTAGGAATTATACAAAGGATATAAGAGTGCTGATTCATAGGGGCATATATACTCCACTGTTTATAGCAGCACTTTCAACAATAGCCAATGTATGGAAAGAGCCCAAATGTACATCAAGTGATGAATGGATAAAGATGTGGTTTATATATACAACGGAATAATATATGGCAATGGGAAAAAATTAAATCTTGCCATTTGCAACAGCATAGATGGAACTGGACGGTACTATGCTAAGTAAAATAAGTCAGTCAGAGAAAGACCAATATCATACATTTTCACTCACATGGAATTTGAGAAACATAACAGAAGGCCATGGGGGAAGGGAAGGGGAAAAATACTTTCAAACAGAGAAGCAAACCATAAGAGAGTCTTAAATACAGAGAACATATTGAAGGTTAAAGGGAGAAAAGGAGAGGGGAAATGGGTAGTGGGCATTGAGGAGGGCCCTTTTTGGGATGAGCATTGGGTGTTGCATGTGAATGATGAATCACTGGAATCTACTCCCGAAACCAAAAGCACACTGTATACATTGTATGTAGCTAACTTGAAAATAAATTATATTTAGAAAAAAAATAAATAAAATAAAATAGTTCTTTTCTGTCTGAGGAGATTTGATTATTGAAAGAGAAGTTGACATGATGCTGAAGCCTGTTAGCATCTGAAGGTAACGAACACTTAGTTGCCTAAAGAAGAATAAAGAGGTATTTCACTCAAACAATAAAAACACTTAGGTTAGAAATTAATAAGTCTATCAACTCATTGGCATACCGTGCACCCAATTATACAAGCAGTCTTAAATATCATTTGACAAGGTCAAGTATATGAGAAATATCTCTTACTGCTAAGTAATCCAGTTTAAGGTCTGATCACTGAATCATGGGACTATAACCTTAGTCATTCTTGGTTTTCATTTTTCCATTTTCTTGGGTCATAGCAGAGATTTAGAGTCCTAAACAATACTAAAATAGAGGGGAGATAGACCAGAAGTCTGGGTCGGGCTCTCCGGATGCTGACATTAGCTAGCTGTTAACATATATCATTACAAGATATCCACTATCCCTACACCAGAAGTATTCAGGTCTTTAGTGGCCTTATTATCATGTGTGCTAAAAGATCTATAATCCAGTTTTCTTAGAACAATAAGTACACAGCCATCGCTTTCCCCCCTGTTCTTGGGGAAACTGCACTAAAGCTATCTCAAATTGCCCCAGGAGTTCAAGACTTCTCTTTATCCTGAATAGCCACAATGAATTTTTTTGGGTTTTATAGAGAATCTTTCACTCAGCATGCTATTTTTCATGCTAAATTTTCTCCACACATCCTATTTCATTTGTATATTCTCAACTGAAGAAATTCTACTAAAAGCTCAGATTTGGAATACGGCATGCTCAGGGTTTTGACCATTGCTATTGACTTTGCTTCATATATTCTTGAGACCCTGACATGTATCTTTCCTAAGGAAGGAAAATGTCCAGAGAGAGGGAGAGAGAGCGTGAGAGAAAGAGAGAGAGAGAGTAAGCATGCAAGTTTATATTTTAAAATACTTTGAATGCTATCATTCACTTGTGGGCATTTACCAAATACAAGATATTTATTTAAATAAACTGTGTGAAAAGAATAAAGCAAATTAGCACCAGTATACTATGGGTTAACCAAGTACATCAAAGTGGATTCTCTTTATTGCTAAATTATATTGCATATGCAGATGCCTGAGGAAACTCAAATGGAGATATTAATAATCCCTTCTTCCTCTGAGGTACAATTAAGGCAGCACAGGCATCATTATATTCTCTTGCTATGAGCAAGAAAAAAGTCAGAGAATTTTCAGGGAGTCTTGGCATTCTTTTTCTCTCTTAGTTCTGCATTTTTAAATCATTCAATATTCAATGGCCACTTTTTCTAAAACAATGTCATGAAAAGAATGGCACCAACTGGCCTGATAAAAATGTCTATGCCTTTTCTGCTCCTCTACAATATGCGACTCTATGCTCCTTTTGGAATAAAACCTCAAGGTTTACAAGCTCGAAGATTTGAAATGTTCAGAATAGAATGTAAAGTGTACATATATAGTTGTTTCTGTTTGTGAAGATTTCAAGGCTATTTGTTCAGTAAAATAGTTTATGAGTCAATGGCTATGATTTTGAAAAGCTTGCTAAACAACATGGCTCCCCAAAACAACATGCCTTCCAAGACCCTGAAAAGAAAGTTGAGCACAATTAGATTGTTATCACAAAACATCTAACTTTAAATTCAGATAGAATTTTTGAGACTTATAATTTTTGAAATAAGAGTAATAATTTTCTAAAGAAAGTTCTCTTACATTGTTTCTAACTCAGGAGACTGAGAGGGAAAGAGAGAGAGGGAGAGAGAGGAGAAAGAGAGTTATTCTCTTCACCCTAATATTCTCTTTCTTTACTTAAGAAAGCTATAGAATTCAGAGGCAATACTTTTTCAACACCAGTCTGCAGCCTATTCTTTTCACACAAGAAATTATATGTACCAGAATAAGGGTGAAACAGTTTTTAAATATTAGTTATAATTTGATTCACGGGTTCAATACCATCATGTTTTTTTTAATTAATAAAGTAAATAAATAATTTTTACTTCCAAGTCATTGAAATGTCTGGGGATGTTCCTCTCTTCCCTCCTGTGTTACTATGAAATAAAATCTGTTATCCTTTGAAGCTCTTCTCATAAAAGGGTAATTGCAACAACCGAGACAATGCAGCTTTTGACAGACTGTTAGCAAGGAGATGACAGAACATTGGGAGATGCCAGGACAAATATAGATTATCTCAACTAAATAAAAAATAGTGTAAAATAAGGAAAGAATTCATTGTTTGCGTCACTTACCAGAAAGCAAAAGAAGTAGAAAGATCTCCTGAGGGGTAAAGTTGGCATGTCTGCTTTAGAAAACATTAGATGAAAGATTGCAAGCTACAAGTGTCCATCTGTGTCAGATTAAATAGTAATTTTGACTTACAGCAAGATAGCAAATGCGGAAAAGAAAAAAGTGCTTGTTATTTTGTAATGGAGAATTATGTGATAACAATAGATATGTGATGACCATATGAGAAGAAATCATTATGAATTAATAATTGAATAATATAAATATTAATGATTTTTCTACCTAAGTAAGGGAATTTTAGAGAGAAATCCAAAGTAATTTAGCCTTCCAAATTTAATAATCTAGTTTATTTATTGGCTTTTGCTATACCATCTGTTATAATTAAATGACCTAGAGTACTTTATATAATCATCATTATTCAGAATATTAAGTGTAAACATGTATCCATTTCTAGACATATAACATGCAGAAACTATTTCAATATCTTTTCAAATATAAAAATAATAGCTAACACAGCAAAAATATCCACTTTCTATGTTGTAAAATTAGCTTTCAAACTCAATCAATTCACACAATTGAAATAGAAAATAAAGATAAGGTAAACATAGTTTTAAAGAGCTAGTTAGATTTCACTTTCAGCTTGAGAGACAGAAAGTTGCTAAGAGTGTTACTCCCAGCCTAATAATAAAAACAAATCAGATAACATAAAAACCTATAATTTTGTTAAGATTCATCAGAGAATTGAGGAAAAAGAAACCTGAATGAACTAGAATCCAAAAAAATTATAATATGCTGTTAGAAGAAAAATAAAATAAAAGCAGAGAGAGAGGTAAATCATAAGAGATTCTTAAATACAGAACACAAACTGTGGGTTGATAGAGGGGAGGGAGGTGAGGGGATGGGCTAAATGGGTGACGGGCATTAAGGAGGGCACTTGTTTGGATGAGCACAGGGTGTTATATGATGAATCACTGGGTTCTACACTCCTGAAACCAATACTACACTATATGTTAACTAACTTGAATTTAAAAACATAAATTTAAAAAAAGAAACCTTAATCCTCTTCATCTGTGGTGAAGGGAGGGAGAGAAAACTGTCACAGACAAGAAGAAGAAGAAACTAGAATTTTTAAAGGCCAAATGTGATGTTTTAAAATTCCCGGAATTCTTATCAACAAAGATAGTCTACATCCCCTTCCAACTCTTTCTCATGCTATCACTAAATTTTTGTGCAGAAGACTGAGAGCAGAGAGCTGAGAGCTGTCACCCAGCTAAGGCAAATATGTGCAGGGATGACTCTGGGCTAAGGGCATGGCAAAAGAATCTAAGCGAATGCCTGAAGTTTCTGCTCTCACTGAGAACTAGGAGAAAGATTGCTTAGAGAAAGTCCCTTGAGGCAGACGTGCACAGAACTAGAAGAGATCTGTGTGCAGAGCAAGAAAACAGAAAAATCTTTTTGAGGCCCATACTGACCCATACCTTGCTTCAATCCCTCCCTACCCTGAGTTGGGGAAGGGGCAGCAAAGGGAAGTTATTCTCAAGGACAGACAACCAAGGTAATCCCTCACCATCCCCCAAAGCTGGCAGGCTGACTCTAAAGCAGAGTGTGGACTCCCATAGTCCTGAAAGCTTGTAGCTGGGCTGTAAAGCATAAAGAGATTTTGGAGCATTCCCAGACTCAAATCCCAAATCCTGCTGAAGAAAGATCCCAATCCAGTGCTAAAATTACTTGAATGCAGTAGTGAATAGTTCTAGCTAAATGAATAACAAAGCCCGGATCCAGATAATTACAAAATAAGACTCCGCTCCTCACACCAGAGTACTGACAGAAAGGTACAACCTTTTTTATGTGAAAATATAATTTATTTTTTTCTTTTACATATACTGTTCATAATACAGATATTACTGAATGCATGGGAAAAATTAAGAGGTGTGTCTCAAGACAGAAAACTGTCAAAAGAACAGACTTGGAGATGGGCCATTTGTGTAAGCAGCCAAAGAGGGACTTAGAAAATAACTATCATGGTATCCAGTGAAACGAATGGACAATGTTTGTGGGTAGATGGGACTTTTCAGTAGCAAGAAGAAATCCATTAAAAAGACCCAAATAAGAATGCTACAAATGAAAAAAACAATGGGAAAAATGAAAAATTCATTTCATGGATTAGTAGAATGGATATAAAGGTTGAAATAATTTGTGCACTGAGGACACCCAATAGAAATGATCCCAACTGAAACAGTAAAGGGAAAAAGTATTAAAAAAAAAAACAAAGTATTCAAGGTCTCTAGGACAGTATCAAACAATTTAATATATGTGTAATTTTAGTCACAAAAGAAAAGAGGAAGAGAATGAAGCAGAGGAAATATCTGAGAGACAATGGTAGATTCTTTTTTAAAATTAATGAAAGACTTTAACCCACACATCTAAGAACTTAGTGAATCCAAGCAGAATAAATGCAAAGAAAATCACATTTATGCACAGCATAGTACAAGTGTTAAAAACCAAGCATAAATGGTCCAAAAGCAGACAGGGAGCAGAGGGTTGGCAAATTTATTACATGCGTGTATATAACACTAAGAATAATGGCTGACTTTTCTTCATAAACAATGAAAGTTAGAAGAAAATATGGCACATCTTTCAAGCCTTAATGAAAAAGAAAAAATATAAAAAGAACATACTATTCTGGAAAAATATTCTTCAAAAAAGAAAAGGTTGAAAATATTTACAGGTGAACAAAAGCATTGAGAATTCATATCCAGTAGCTTTATCCTAAAAGTAGTACCTGAAGAAGCTCTTTAGACTGAAGCCAAAGGATCCCTGATATACATGCAGGTCACTATGAAAAAATAATAAGACCAAACCCAGCAGTTTAATGCATATAAAAGACTTTAAAACTTTATTACATATTTGTGTATTAGTTTTCTGTTGCTGGTATAACAAAGTACCATAAACTGAGTGGCTTAACATGACATAAATTTATTATGTCACATTTCTCTAGATCATGAGGACGATATGGGTCTACTGGGCTACAATCAAGCTGTTGGTAAGACTGTGTTCATTTCTGAAGGTTCCAGGGGACAATCCATTTCTTTGTCCTTTCCAGCTTCCGAAACCCTGCCTACATTCATTGGTGAATGGCCTTTTTTCTGCATCTTTGTTCAAAGTCAGCTGCATTAGGTGAAGCCTTCCTCAAATAATGTCACTTACTTCTTCTTCCTTCCTTTTCCACTTTGTAGGAGCTGGTGGATTATATAGGCCCATTCAGATAATCTCGGATAATCTTTCTACATGTTCTGTGGATTAACAGGTGGCATATTTGGGGCTATTATCTTGCTACCACAAAATTCATATATTTTATACATATTTATTAGATGTTTACCAGATATTAAGTTATTTAATCTCTTAAAGATTATTGACTTTACAAATCAAGAGACTATAGATGCTGGCGAGGATGTGGAGAGACGGGCATCCTCCTACACTGTTGGTGGGAACGTAAACTGGTGCAGCCACTCTGGAAAACAGCGTGGAAGTTCCTCAAAAAACTATCAATAGAACTCCCTTATGACCCAGCAATAGCCCTGCTAGGGATTTACCCAAGAGATAGAGAAATGCTGATGCATAGGAGCACTTGTACCCCAATGTTCATAGCAGCACTGTCAACAATAGCCAAAACATGGAAAGAGCCTAAATGTCCATCACCTGATGAGTGGATCAAGAAGATGTGGTATATATACACAATGGAGTACTACATGACAATGAGAAAGAATGAAATATGGCTATTTGTAGAAAAGTGGATGGACCTCGAGGGTGTCATGCTAAGCGAAATAAGTCAGGCAGAGAAAGACAGATACCATATGTTTGCACTCATAGGTCTAACAGGAGAACAGGAGAAACCTAATGGAGGACCAGGGGGAGGGGAAGAGGGCAAGAGAGTTGGGGAGAGAGAGGACGCAAAATCTGAGAGACTATTGAATGCTGAAAATGAACTGAGAGCTGAAGGGGGAGGGGGGAAAGAGGTGGTGGTGAAGGAGGAGGGCACTTCTGGGGAAGAGCACTGGGTGTTGTACGGAAACTAATTCGACAATAAACTGCTTAAAAATTAAAAAAATAAAAGTAGTAAAAATAATAACATCTTATGGGTTTATTGAATATGTAGAAGCATAATATATAATAACAACTAGGAATAGGTTTTTTAAATCATTCTGTCATTCTTTATAAGGCAGTTTACAATTTTTGAAGCTAGACTGTTGTAAGTTAAAACATATTCTATAGTCTCTAGAGAAACCATAAGGATGAAGCATACCTGAAACCATTTTAGAAGTGATAAAATAAATCTTTATTTATTTTACTTATTTATTTATAATTTTTAATGTTTATTTATTTTTGAGAGAAAGAGAGAGTATGAGTGGGGGACGGGCAGAGAAAGAGGGAGATACAGAATGTGAAGCAGGCTTGAGGCTCTGAACTGTCAGCACAGAGCCTGATGTGAGGCTCAAACTCAGGAACCGTGAGATCATGACCTGAGCCAAAGTTGGATGCTTAACTAACTGAACCACCCAGGTGCCCTGTAATAAATCCTTGGCTTTAAAATTTTTAAAAAGGGGCAGGAAAAAGATGGACACAGGAATAAATGATAGATTGGACAATTAGAAAACAAACCAGTATATCAATTGTTACATGAATGTAAATAGTCTTAAAAGACAACTTAAAAGATAAACTAATTTTAAAAACCTCAAATATATGCTAGTTTCAAGTACTACACTTTAAACACAGAGACAGAGACAGGTAAATAGTAAAACATAGCTAAAGGTATTTTATAAAACTACCAAACTTAAAATACCTGTGTGGCCATTTTAATATACAACAAAATATACCCAGAGAGTAAAAAAAAGATGAAGAGAAAGAAGAAGAAGAAGAAGAAAAAGAAGCAGCAACACGTTAGGTTACATGTGATAAACTGTACATAATCCATCTTCCAAATACTTAATTATTAACTTTAATTTTATATACATATATAATTCCTAGTTGGGTGTTTATACAGGCCTTTGTACCATTCAGATAGAATAAATGTTTAAGGTGTTGGTTTCATTAAAGAGTCTCTTTCTTTTAAAGGAATCCCTTCAATTGTGTTGGTGCTATCTTTAGATTAGCTTCTGTTTTTCAACATGTGAATAAAAAGATTCTTCTATCACCAATATTTTTGGCTTTAAGATTTATGAAACATACAATGACCACCCAAAAATGAAATACAAAACCAAGAACAATTTTTCCTTACAATTTAAATCTGTAAGAGAGGCATATATAATAAGAATTCTATGTGGATTATCATATCATATAAAATGAATATATTTCTGGGGCACCTGGGTGGCTCAGTCAGTTAAGTGTCCAGCTCTTGATTTTGGCTGAGGTCACCATCTCATGAGTGTGTGAGTCCCAGCACCACATCAGGCTCTGCACGGACAATGTGGAGCCTATTTGCGATTCTCTCTCTTTCTCTCTCTCTCTCTCCCTCAGAATAAGTAAATAAACTTAAAAAATAAAATAAAAATATTTTTAATAATGACTAATTATTTGCCACATAGGTATCTACAGTTCTTTTCTTGGGGGGAGGGGGTGGAGATTCTTATAATGTTATGATTTGTGATGTGGGGGGTGCATATGTGCTGGGTGATTGGGAGTATATAAGTAGTGTCAGAAAGAGAGGGTTTCTATGACTATATACATTTATTTTGCCTTCCATTATGGGATATCCTCCTGTTTTATTATCACCTTACATTTGTATAAGACATATATTAAGTGTGATTACAAAACATATTACATATAAGCATTTTAGTAAATGTGTAACAATATGTTAGTAAGTAGAAGTCACAGCAGGATCACATTTAAAACAAGTTGAAATGTAGGGAAAACTTGTCCAACCTTTTCAGTTTGTAATAATTTCCAATATTCCACAAATCTCAAACTTCCACTGTGATCTTAGACAGAGTCTAGTTGCATATTTACTGGCAAAGCAACCCTTATATAAATTTAGCATATTTTTCCCCGAAAGCAAAGACTTAATGAGACCTGTCAGAATATTTGATACATGCTTCTTTTACAGCAATCTCCTGTAACTTCCACTACAGGGATGACTATTATAAACGGAAATGGCACCCCATGTAGCATCATGCAATGTATTCCTCACCTGTGGGCACATCCTCCTCAGGGCCAATCACAATTAAAATCTTTTCTAGGAACACATGTGTATAAATGCACAGGTAAAACTGAAGTGTCATTGTCCATACTATATATAAATTTGGTAGTCTCAAAAAGTTTTGAAGGAAACATTTTTCTTCTGAGTTCTCTTATTTAAAAAAGAATATTAAGATAATTGGTTTTTATTTGTAATTCTTCAATATAGCATTGAGTTTTTTTTATTTTTTTGATGAATGAATTACCTCTACTATTTATGCAATTTTTGATTGGTCTTATGTTACCCCAAGTTGTGGGGACAATTTGCCCAATTAATTCTTTTAAGTTTATTTATTTATTTTGAGAGAGAGAGAGAATGCAAGTGAAGGGGGGCAGAGAGAGAGAGAGGGAGAGAGAGAATCCCAAGCAGGCTCCTCGATGTCAGTGCAGAGCCTCATGTGGGGATCAAACACACAAACTGCTAGGTCATGACCTGAGCCAAAGTCAGAGGCTTAACTGACTGAGCCACCCAGATGCAACACCCCTCCCGACCCCCAGTTAAATTTTAGGTGAGATTTCTCATTGAACCACTAACCTTCGATATTGATGCTCATTAAATTTATTCTTTTTTAATTTATAAATTTTGATTGTGGTAAGAATTGTTAATGTCCTCACGAGAAATCAGGTTATCATCTCCTCTTGGCACATGTTCTTTGAGTTTGCTTTGCAACTAATCCTGAGCAATGATATGCAGCCAGAAGTCCAACGTGCTACTTCTAGGTGGAATATGTACAGAACCAATATACAAGTCTCCATGGTTCTCCCAGTTTGCAGAGAAGGGAGCAGTAAGTTTATACAGAGATAAGATCTAAGCATCCTAAGATGCTGAGCCAATCCTTTGGGAGGAAGGTCATGGGGTGTGTGGTGGGATGGAGGCCTGTGCATGTGTGCAAGTGTATTTTCTAATTACTCAGTAAAGATTTATTGAGTCTTTATTGTGTGCCATCACTTTAGGGATGACCGTGGATGATGCCTCACCACTGAAAGAATAGACTTTTTTATTTTTAATATTTTTTATGTTTTATTTATTTTTGAGACAGAGAGAGACTGAATATGAGTGGGAAGGGTCAGAGAGAGAGGGAAACACAGAATCGGAAGCAGGCTCCAGGCTCTGAGCTGTCAGCACAGAGCCCCATGCAGGGCTTGAACCCACGAGCATGAGATCATGACCTGAGCCAAAGTTGGAGGCTTAACTGACTGAGCCACCCAGGCGCCCCAAGAATAGTCTTTTTATGAGCAAGAAATAAACATTTTCTATATTAAACCACTGATCTTTCAAGATTATTTATTTCAGAATAAACTAAACTAAACTAAACTAAGTAAACCATTCTCAAGGTTTAACAGTGACTTTTGTTAATGTGTTCCAATAGTGACTCTAGCTTTCCAGGTCTAGATGGACCCAATAGGTGATCAGTTTAAAAAAATAATGTTATACTTTTAGCAGAAAAAAAGCAACAATAAGTTAAAAAATAGAAATAAAAAGTAATACAAAGAAAAATAACATCTATAACCCCACCATCCAAAGAAATAACCATTTAAATTGTTTGGTCTATACTATATATACATAATATAATATATAGTGCATAGTATATATGGAGAGAATAATATATATAGAATAATTATATAAAAATGAATCCTCTAAAATATATACAGTGGAATTTATTCACTATATATAAGATAATACATATATAATGTTAATTCATATATATATAACATACAGAATATATAGAGAGAATGTATGTATAAAATAAAAATACAAAACTTGTAAATTTATAAATAGTATATTAAGCAAAGATATTTTGAAATGATTGTAGTTCCTGGGGTTTCTGTTTCATGCAAGATATTCCATCAGTTGAACATGTTTTATAATTTATATTTAAGAAATATTTTATATCTGCCCCTGTGTGGAGAATACCTTTCCCATAATTTGACTTGATGTATCTTTTAGATACTAAGTAATCCTACATGAATTTTGTCATTTGTTTTATTACTAAACCAGCATCTAATATTCTGTCTTGAAACAGATCTTTGTGAATTGAAACATACTCATCTCCACAATGTCAATGCTATTAGACTTTTTATTCACTCTTTTATTTTGTCAACTCCACATTCTCTTATTTTTTTAACTAGTTTAAAAAGTCACTTCTAACATAAACAGATGCTTCTCCAAAGAGGACATCCAGATGGCCTACAGGCACATGAAATGATGCTCAACATCACTCATCATCAGGGAAACACAAATCAAAACCACACTGAGATACCACATCACACCAGTCAGAGTGGCTAAAATGAACAAATCAAGAGACTATAGATTCTGGTGAGGGTGTGGAGAGACGGACACCCTCCTACACTGTTGGTGACAATGTAAACTGGTGCAGCCTCTCTGGAAAACAGTGTGGAAGTTCCTCAAAAAACTATCAATAGATCTCCCTTATGACCCAGCAATAGCACTGCTAAGGATTTACTCAAGGGATACAGAAGTGCTGATGCATAGGAGCACATGTACCCCAATGTTCATAGCAGCACTGTCAACAATAGCCAAAACATGGAAAGAGCCTAAATGTCCATC
>PJEM01021034.1:0-12082 GCA_004023845.1 Helogale parvula | reverse complement strand
GGTGGGGGGCTCTTGAGGGGAGAAGCACTGGGTGTTATATGGAAACTAATTTGACAATAAACTATTAAAAAAAAAAAAAAGACTGGGTCAGGACCATACCACTTATTATCCAAGGGGTCCCTCCAAAGCACAGTAGCAAAAGTTTTTTTGTGTCTCATTGTACCAGAAACATTCAGCAGCTGAACGTCCTTCTTTATCCAAGGTTAAAAAATTTAAAATGAAGAGTGAATGATGTAGAAGATTTCTGGGAGATCCCTTGATGGGGTACCATTCCCCCTTTTTTAGCTTTTCAAGGGTATTTTTTAAGGATAAATGTGCCCGTTCTACTATACCTTGTCCTTGTGGGTTATAAGGTATCCTGGTGATGTGTCTAATATGTAACTGTTGACAGAATTTAGAGAACAAGGTCCCAGTATATCCGGGTCCATCGTCAGTTTTTATTTGTTTTGGGATTCCCAACACTGATATAGCAGAAAGCATGTGTGCTACGACGTGCTTTTTTGCCTCTCCAGTTTGTAAGGTAGCATCTAGGAAGCCGCTGTAGGTATCAACATTCACATGACATACTTTAGATTTCCAAACTCTAAAATGTGTGTGATATCCATTTGCCAGATGGCATTGGGCACTAGTCCTTGAGGATTTACTCCCAAACGAGGAACAGGTAAATGCACAACACAAGAAAGGCACTGTTTTACTATCTGTCGTGCCTGTTCACGGGAAATCTTAAACATAATTCTTAAGGTGCGGGCACTGAGATGATGGGTAGCGTGAGCTCTTGAGGCTGCTTCTATTCCTGCATCTTGAATATTATAGATTTTCCTTGTAGCTGAATCAGCTTTTTGGTTGTCTAAAGACAGAGGGCCCGGAAGGCCAGTGTGGGCCCTTAAATGACCGATGAAGAAAAGATTCTGTTTTTTATGAATTAAAGACTGAAGTTGTGTAAAGAGACGAGCAGCCCCGGAGCTCTGTTTAATCTGGGCTGCAGTTTCTAGCAAGGGTATAGAGTTAGCTATATGAGCACTGTCTGTGTATAAATTAAAAGGTTTATCATGAAAAGCAGAGAAGACCGTAATAACTGCATGTAGCTCCACAAGCTGAGCAGAAGTGGAAGGGGTGGAAAAGCTTATGACTTGATCCTCAAAAGTATAAGCCACAATGCCAGTAGAGGATCCGTCAGTAAAAACTACTAAGGCCTGTGATAGTGGCTGTCGAGAGGTTTTTGTTGGGAATATAAATTCATGACTGTTAAAGAAATGTAGGAGTTTATTAGGTGGATAATGATTGTCTAACCTACCTAAAAAGGAAGCACACGCACTAGGCCAGCAATCAGTAGTCCGAAAAAGCCAGTCAAGCTGTCCTTTGGAATAGGGTTGTATGATGGAATCAGGTTCCCTTGCCAAAGTATTTTACACTCTGTTCCCTCCCTAAAATAATGAGGTCAGCCACGGCCAAATAGTAAGGGTAGATGACCTTGGCAGGTGAGGAGGGAAGATGTTCCCACATAATGGGGTTATTTTTCCAGAAAATTACTGTAGGAGTAAGAGAGGTTTTGCAAATAATAAACGTGAGGGGTTGATCATAATCTATGGCAGTAACAAACTGAGAATGGATGGCTTCTTCCACAATCTTTAAAGCTTGGCGACCCTCCCTAGTGAGAGATCTAGGAGATTTGGGGTGTGGGCCCCCCTGGAGTATGTCAAACAAAGGCTTGAGCTGTCCAGTGGTGAGCCTAAGATAAGGTCTAATCCAATTTATATCTCCCAATAACTTTTGAAAATCATTGAGTGTTTGCAGAGTGTCTAATCTGAGCTCTAGCTTTCGAGTAGTTATATGGGCTCCTGAAATCTGAAAACCCAGATAAGTGTAGGGGTCTTGTAACTGCACCTTTTCAGGGGCTATATGCAGCCCGTGAGCCTGCAGGGATGATTGTAAGTCATCAAGGCATTTTAGCACCTGCTGGCCATCTCTCCCTGCCAGAAGAACGTCATCCATATAATGTACAATATACAATTCCCTCCAAACATCGCGTACCTTTTGTATGGCCAGTGCTACAAACTTTTGACACAAGGTGGGGCTATTAGCCATACCCAAAACCTACCATTGATATCTTTTCATGGGCTCTTTAAAATTAACAGAGGGCACACTGAAAGCAAATCGCTCTTGGTCGCTGGGGTGGAGAGGGATGGTAAAGAAACAGTCTTTAAGATCTATGATAATTTTATAGTGCCCCAGAGGTATAGCCACAGGAGAGGGAAGCCCCGGCTGGAGTGTTCCCATGAGGACCATTGTTTTGTTTACTGCCCTAAGGTCCTGCAATAATCTCCATTTACCTGATTTCTTTTTTATGGCAAATATAGGGGTATTCCAAGGAGAGTTACTCTCTACTAGGTGTCCAGCAGCTAATTGCTCCTGCACTAGCTGATGTGCTGCTTGCAGTTTTTCAACAGATAAAGGCCATTGATCAACCCACACAGGGTCATTAGATTTCCAAGTGATCTTATCTGCATGGGGTGCAAGAATGTCAATGGCCCCTACTATAAATTTCCTAAACCCTTTCTTTGGTGATTGCCCTGTGATTCTATAGGTTGGGTAGTGCCTTCCTCATTCTTACCTAGTCCCTTTCCTGGCTTAAATCCCTGGGCTTGCATCTGTGCTGTAACTATTTCATTTGGACTACACATAATAATACCCATCTGGGTTAAAAGGTCTCGCCCCCGCAAATTGACAGGTAACCCTTGAATAACATACGGCTGGATGTTCCCTTGATTCCCCTCGGCATCTCGCCACCGCGGTAATTTTGCACTTTTTTCTGGGTTTTGGCTTTGCCCTATACCTTTAAGGTTGGTTAACATAGGGGACAACGGCCATTGTGAAGGCCAGGCCTCCTTTTTAATAATGGTGACGTCTGCTCCTGTGTCTATTAAGCCTTGAAATTCTTTCCCATCAAGCCAGAGTGTAAGCATGGGCTTTTGGGCTTTAACAGGCTGTACCCAATAAACATCGGAGGAGCCAAAACCTTGGGCTTCTCGACTTGAGTTTTTAGCTGAGTTGTCAGCAACAGGAAAGGGCAGCAAGATTAGTTGCGCTATACGCTGTCCTGAGGGTACTGTAGTAATCACCTGAGGAGAGGAGGCCATAATTTTTATTTCTCCTGTATAGTCATTGTCTATCACTCCAGGATAGACATGTAATCCCCTAACTGTAGTACTACTGCGTCCCAAAAGCAACCCAAGAGTTTTAGGGGGTAAGGGACCATAAATTCCAGTGGGTAGGGTTTGGACCCCCATCTCGGGGGTTAATACTGTGTGGGTGGTGGAACAGAGGTCCAGTCCTGCGCTTCCTGGGGTGGCTCTACAGAGGTTTGAAACGGATTGTTCGTGGGAACAAACTTGATTGCCCCAAAAGCTTGTTTGGGTTTGGGGGCCTGGGGCTGGCCCCATTTCCCGTTTCCCTGCAGGGGTGGCAATGGGTTACCCTGGGAGTCTGTCCTTGACCTACAATCTTTAACCCAGTGTCGGCCTCTCTGACATCGAGGACACAATCTAGGAGCAACATTATGATTATTGGGCTGTTTGCTGGATCGACAGTTTTTGGCAAAGTGGCCTTCTTTGCCACAGTTGAAACATCTACCTTTCTTTTGCTGACCTAATAGCTCTTTGACAGTAAACCCCTGCAGGGCTGCAGCCATTGGCAATCCCTGCTGGTAGGCAGAGCCGATATCAGAACACAATCTAATATAACCAGAGAGATCTGTCTTTTTTCGATAGGGTCTAATGGCTGCCTGACATGCAGAATTTGCATTCTCATATGCAAGTTGTCTAACGAATTCGGCACCAGCATCAGCATTACCAAAAATACGCCCCGCTGCCATGAGAAGCCGATGGACAAAGTCGGCAAAAGGCTCATCAGGACCTTGTTTAATGTTAGTTAAGGAAGAACTGAGGTCCCCTTTAACTGGCAACTTTCTCCAGGCTCTAGTCCCAGCCGCTTGTACTTGAGCAAACAAGCCGGCATCATATTGCATCTATCACTGCTGGCATAATTTCCTTCCCCTGTCAGCATATCCAAGTTCCAGCCATTATTTGCCTGTGCATTACGTCGAGCAGTCTCCTTACAGAATTCAATATATTTTGATTTCCACAACAAATAATCCCCCCCAGATAAGGAGGCTCGAGCAAGCGTATACCAATCACCAGGGGTGAACCAACTCTCAGCTACTGATTCCACAATCGCCATAGTATATGGCGCAGTAGCCCTGTACTGTGCTACAGCAGTCTTAAGCTCCTTAATAACTTTAAAGTCAAAACCTGAATAGTATCTCCATGCTTGTCCCTGAACGTCGGAGGTTTCAGTAACCGGAAATGCCTCAGGATCCTCAATATCCACTAGGGGACTAGCAGTAGTGGAGTTTTTAAGAAGTGCCCCATACTTTGGGGGTTTTGGCAGTGGTTGCGAAGGGACAGTGGCAGCCTCCCTTCTACCCACTTTGAGTTTTTCTAAGCATAATATTAACTCTTGATGTTCCTCTTCTAGCTTTATTTGCTCCCGCAATTGTTCTATTTTATCTATTGGGTCCTTTTGGGGGTCTATAACAGGCAAAGTTAATGGAGGTGTAGTGGGCGGGAGCCCATGTGGAGGAGGCCCGTCAGGATTATGGTATTCTGCAGCCTCCTCGTCAAGATCCTCACACTCACTATCGGACAATTCGTCCTTGGGAGCTTTCCATTTCGTAAGTTTTGGATATAAACTTTTAGGTTTAGTTTTGGTCTTTTGTTTCATCTTATCCTTGTCTGATCCTTTAGGCCTCACGGTGGTGCTATCTGGTTTCTTCTCAGAGTCACTATCTAAAGAAATAAGCTCTTCCTCCCCATGTCTACAAACGGGAGACTTCTCACTTTCACTTTTAAGGATCTTTTCTCCATCTTCAATTATGTTTGCTATTAAGGGGGTTCTAGGTCGTACACTCTCATTAATAAGAGTCCAATAGGATAAAGCACTAACAGGAACTGTTTCTGGGCCAAATGTCGTGTAATAATCTTTTAAAGCATCTCCTACTCTTTTCCATCTTTTTTCATCTATTGTCCCCTCTTGGGGATACCAAGGGCAAACTTCATGCAGAAACTAAAAAAATTCTAATAATTGTTTTTTCTTAACTTTTACCCCCCGTGCCTTTAAGGTCTCTGTTAAGCCATTTACAAAAGCCTCATGCTGGCTTATTTCTTGTCCCATAACGTCAACTCACCCACCCGAATACGTGACGCAGAGACAAACAAAGGGTAGGGTGCCCCCTCTAATGAGGAGACCAATCAGATGCCTGTCTGGCCATGTCCCGAAGGAGCTTAGGTGAAGCTTAGCCATAGCGGACTCAGCGTTGTGACTTACAGCCGGAAACTATCCCGATGCTGCCATAGACCATATGCTTTTCACCATGGTATTGCAGACCAGGCCCACTCGGACTCCATAGGCTTTCTGGGGACCGTAAGGGTGCCCACCCGTGGAGCCACAAACTCGAACCCGGTAGGCAAGCCAAACTGAGCCACACATTCACTCACACACACACACACACAGAGGCTATAACATTCCCTCCCACAAAGGTTTTACAAACAAGACCAAGACATTAGAAAAGCAGTTAACTGGGCAATCTCTTTACTTTACTCACCTTATTATTATCTATAGTTGCTTTTTCTTAACCTTTACTCCCTGTGCCCTGAGGGTCCCTATTAGATCATTTACTTATTTCCTGCCCCAGAGTTCCGATCACTCACCTGAGTCTTGTATTACGCAGCAGGCTCCAGCGCAGTCGACTCCTTATAACTTCTTTTAAACTTCAGTAGCTACTTTTTTCTCTTCTTTTTTCACTTTGATCGGCTTCTTCACTGGATCCCCCGTACTCAAGGTCACGTACATTGGGCACCACTTGACCCAGCCCACAGGTCAGTCAATGCAGGTCCTGAGGGAGGGAGTGAGAATTGGGGGGCAAGGGGCACAGAGAATGGAGGCAAGACAAAGTCTCTGATCAAGCCTCAGTTTATTGAGAAAACACAAGCATCTTATAAAGAGCAGAAAGTGCAGGTCGGTTACTAAGAAACAGGGTCACGTGAAAAGGCTAGGGTAAAGAAAGAAAAAAAAAAAAACAGAAGCCACAGTTTTAGCACAGCGTCTGAGGAGCCGATAAGAAAGTCCAGCCAAGCTGTCTCCGGCCTTGAGCTGGGAGTGATAACTCTGTCCTGCCCTGCAGGTGGCTGACCTTAGGTCAGGGCACACATCTCTTCCCCCGGCAGCTCTTCTGGCAGCTCTCCGCAGAAGACAAATCTCTGCCTCCTCCGTGATGCAAGAAGTCCCGTGTAGTCAACTTGCCACCTGGTGGCTAGCTGGTCCCCCCAGAAATGCCATCCTGGGGATTGGGTGCTGGTCAGGCACCTTGGTGAGCCTTGGGCAGGGCAAGATGAAGATGTTGAGCCCATTCTAGTCCCCACCCCTGTCGTGATGGTCACTTACTTCATGTGTCCACCAAGCAAGCGTGGTGACTGGGGAAGGACACTGACTACAGCCACTAGGCAAGCCATTTTGTCCCCCTGGGCATTAAGAACTTCCCCTATAGGGATTCTCTGGTGGGCACACATATCTTCACAGCCTGTGCCCACTGTGCCCTGGTCCCCAACCAGACCTTGTCACTCATCTTTGAACCCTGTTCCAGATGCTTGGCCTTCAGGCCAAGCTGTTAACTACATACCGCAGTCAATGTAGACCAGTACTTTTGGCCCCTTGTCGTTCCAGACAAGGTGGGTAACCAGATGTATGGCTCAAAGTTCACTCGGATGACTTTCCTTCATCACTGTCCCTTAAGTGTCCTTAGTCATCTGGCCACAAAAAACACTTGATGTGATGCAGCAGGTGTCCGTTGAAAGTCTGAGCCACCTACTCATGCAGTTTACCTTCTGGACATGCCCAAGCTCACTCTTTCACCTGCCATTTCTGCCAGATGGTGGATGGCTGCTGCGCATGCCCAGCCTTAAGGCCAAGGTCAGATGACCTCCTCTCGTTAGAGGAGGCCCAGGCTGTATAGTCAGCTCATGTCCTGTGGTTACATGCTCAGTCTGCTGGGTCCAAGAAACAAGCAGAAGCTATTTCTGGAAAGCAGAATCTATATCTGCAGGAGAGGATATAGGTTGGAGTTGCTCCGAAATCCTGGTGCTCTGTGCCTTCTCTCCTATTGGTTCTTCCTTGCTGGGGTGTCCGGAAAGCATTCTTTTTTGCCACGGACACTTTAAGTATCATTGGATCTTCTGGATCACAAGGTGTAAGTGGTAGTACAACATTTATGACAGCCTGAACCTAGGCCCTACTTGACACTGGGAGCCTTATGGTGCCTCTGTAGACGGATCGAATTAACACATTTAGATGTGGTGTATGCTGCCTCCAACACCCAACACCTGTCAGCCATTGTAACTCTTTTTGCCCAGTAGGTGGTGCGAGTTGAGGCAATTTTCCTTCACCTTGAAGAAGCTATCTCAATAGGCTTCAGACTGCTGAACCCCCAGAAACTTCATTGAGTTGGGGACCCCTGAGGTTTGGGGAGTGTATTTCTCAGGGTTTAGTTTTTACTACTTACTGCCTATCAGACCCGGCCAGCAAAATGTCATCAACATAGTGGACCAGAGCGATGAATTATGGAACAAGGAGGTCAGTGTGAGCTCCCTGAGCAGACTTGCCTAGAGCAGAAAGCGGAATTAATGTGGCCCCGAGTGTATACTGTGAAGCTATACTGTTGGTCCTGGCAAGTAAAAGCAGACTGCCTTGGTGGTCCTTACAAATGGATATGGGAGGAAAATGCATTAATCAGGTCAGCAGATGCATACTTAGTGCCAGGTGCCATGTTGATTTTGCTCCACGAAAGATGTCCCTAGATCTGTGACAGCAGCGGCAATTTGAGAGCACCAGATTAGGTTTATAGTAGTCTGCCTTGGTTCTCTCATGTCTGCAGGGGCCGTGCAGGTGAGTTAAGTGGGACTGTGATAGGTATCATCACTACTGTGTCTTTTAATTCTTTGATGGGGACATTACTCTTTGAAATCCCCCCAGGATTACGTATTGCTTCTGGTTTACGATCATGGGGGTCCTAGGGGCCCTGGGGTGTGCACCACGGTCCCCACCCCGCTCAGTGACATCTCTGACTCCTGGGACTTTCAGATGCGTGCATTAGCACAGGCCCAGGGTCCCATCCCGCGGCAGGCATCGAGGCTAGTGTAATCCAGAGCAGACCTGCAGCACCAACCTGGACCAGATTCACAGGGCAGGACAGTTTCTTTCCTGGCTTTCTGCAGGTCCCTAGCTCTGTACCCCCCTCCCCCGCCAGCTCTGCCAGTGAGGGAGGTGAACTCCACCTTTCCCACGGGAAGAAATGTATCCGCCTAAAACCTTACGTACTTTATCTCCATGTGGGGGTCATTTACGTTTGAGACAAATGCTCTTCATGCCACAAATTTGTTTTTTCGTTTTGTGAAAAATTTTAATGTTTATTTTTGAGAGAGAGACAGAGTGCGAGCAGGGGAGGGGCAGAGGGTGGGGAGTGGGGCACACAGAATCTGAATCAGGCTCCAGGCTCGGAGTGGTCAGCACAGAGCTCCACATGGGGCTTGAACCCACGAACTGTGAGATCATGACCTGAGCTAAAGTTGGACGCTTAACCAACTAAGCCACCCAGGCGCCCCTTCATGTCACAAATTTGTGGAGACTAACGTGGACCCAGGAGAGGTCCCTGTGACCCCCTCCATCCTGTCTCGGTCATCGGATCAACCTGCTTCTGGAAAAACCAGTTTGGTGTAGCAGGATAGCCTCCTCTCAGGGGACAAGAGAACATTCCAGTTGGGGCTCCGCACTCTCTGGCAGTGCCTCAGGGGTTGGCGACTCCCTTGAGCCCCCGGACCCCTTGTCCATAAGACAGGAAGAGGCGGAGCTTAAAACAGGTGGTTGGGAACCTCCTTCCCAGCCCTGACATTTGATGGGTCTAAAGATTTTTTTCTCCCTGCTTCTCCTGGTGGTGAAACCAGTCAGTCATGAATGGATGCAAATGCGAGTAGCTAAGAGGGGAAGAGGAAAGGTAAGTACATTGCCTCTCTGTAGGATGTTCAAATTAGAAATGTCTTTAGCAATGATCCTGTTGGGCTCCTGAATTCATTCATTTGGCAACTGTTTGACACCCTGTACGGAGAACGGCTTGGACCGGTCTGGACACTAGGAAGTGAGAGACCACAGTCCTGCTGTTCCAGAGGGTACAGTCTGGTGGGGGACACATATGTGTCAGGCTGTGTAGAAGAGACAGGCTGGCGGCCCAGAGTGCGACCGCAGTGGGCGAGCTGTTGGTGCAGGCGGTCACACGGCTCTCCTTGGGGCAGAGGCCTGAATGAAGTGAGACCGAGCTCGGGCTCTCGAGGTAGAACATTCCAGGTAAAAGGAACAGCGTGTCCTCAAAGATGGGAAAACTGAGGCTCACAGGGACACAGCTTAGCGAGCTCGCTTCGGTCCCCCGTTGAATCCTGTTCACACTGGTTGTTTTCCCTCAGTTCTAAAAGCCGAGTCTCGAAGGCTCGGACTGAGTGACCCTTGCGTCTCTGACCCATGTTGTGGCCTGGTTCTCACGAGGGGCCAGTGGAAAATTCCTCCTGGTGGCCAGCCAGGATGCTTTCCACACCAATGTGCTCCCGTGGTTTCTGGGCCCTGTCCGGGGCCTGCTGCTGCGCGCCAGCCTTGCCTGTGGGATAGGTCCAGGGATTGAGAGACCGAGCACGGAGCCAGCCTCCGCCTGAGCCTGAGTCCTGGGTCTGGGTTCCCTCACGTGAGCCGCTTAAACTATGGGCCTCCCCTATAAAACAGAGACACTAAGAGCATCCTCTCCCAGGGTTGTTCTATGGTCAACAATGGCACAGGGTCTAGGAAACCTCTTGGCATGTAGTAAGAATTATATAAATATTTTTCTAAAGCCCTGAACCCGAGAGCAGAGCTTGGGGCTCTTCGGGATCTACGGTGTGTCTTCCGACAACAGAGGGAGACGCCTAACTAGCCCACACGCCCGTTTCCTTGGGTATGTTTTGGGTTTTTCCTTTGAGTATCTATAAATGGGAGCGCATCACCAAAAATTAGGAAGGAGAAGCAAGGTATTTTGCGAGGCAGATGTGGGACTTGTCCTGTTGGAAAGAGACCGCGTGTCAGGCCGGTGGGGAATGTGGCCCTTTTGGGACCAGACCACTTGGTTCTCCACCCGGAACCTGGGAGCCTACAAAGCCTCCAGATGCCCTTCTCTTCTCCCAGCTCTTGATAATCTGACTTAATTGGTCTGAGGTGCGGCCCAGGCATTGGGATTTTTTATAGATTCCCCCACCCCCCGCCCTGCCCCACACCCGCCCAGGGATTCTAATGTGCAGCTAAGGCTGAGAGTCGCCAGCCCAGAAGCCCCAGTAAAATATCAGAGGGTCTCTCGCCCTCCCTCCCATGTCTCCTCTGTTTCCAAATCCTATCTGGGAGATTTTTGAAATTTGGGAAATCAGGGAGAAAGGAAACTGGGGGACGGGGGAAGGGCATTTGAGCTGAGGCTTGCACGATAAGAGCACCCCCTCCAACCCAAGTGAAGATGCAGGGAAGGGCATTCCTGGGAGAGGGAACGGCAAAGCCCAAGGCCTCAGGGCAGGCCTGAGAAAGGGAAAAACCTCTCTGAGGACGAGGGCGAGTGGGGCTGAAGGCTGGTGGGCGTCATGGAGTGTGAGGGGAGCGGGCTTTGAGAGGAGCCCGGGGGCCAGAGCACGTGCCGCTGAAGGCCCTTGTAAGAGGCTGAGCTTTGATTCTGTGTTGAGAACCCACTGGAGGGGCTTAAGCCATGAAAAGACTTTCAAGAGGGAAGTGATATTTTTCAAAGATGGCCCTGGCTTCCGGCGGCACCTAGGAAGTAGAGAGCCAGAGAGGGGACCACTCCTTTCTAAGTGATAATCAAGCTGGATAACCTCCCCCCCGCCCCAAATGTCTTCTTTGAGCCCATCTGTGAGCTGCGGCCACAGGGCAGCCAAGTAGCCTGAAGCATAAGGCAAGCTGGTGCCTCTGAGGACAGCGGGGACGTGACAGGCGGCCACAGGGAGGAAGGCAGAGCCATCTTGGGAATGGGCAAGAGAGTCCTTGCAGTGGGGTAAAGAGCTGCCGAAGGCTGAGTCTGGGTTAGCACGGGAGCACAGACTTTCTGGAAACTGCAGCACGGGAGTTGACACCCACTCACAGGATCTTGTCCACGGACTTCCGCTGGACCTCGTCCAACATTCCAGGCACCGAGCAGGCGACCAGAGGAGCCCCTCCCCCCATGTGAGGTGCAGGCCCGCGGCCCCGCCCAGACTCTTCTTCCTAACAAACCAAAGCTGGGCAAAGAGCCGCACACTCGGGATCCAGGTGAAAACCCGCCGCGGGGCAGGAAGGAGCGCGCCCTCTCCTGTGGCTGGGTCCCTGAGAGGGGTTCCCCTCTGGGGGGCGAAGGGAAGGACCACCGGGATTCTCCCAGCCCAGGAACAGGGCCTGCCTGACAGATGGGAGGGACAGAGACCTCTCCCGCCGCCCCCCAGGTTGGCCAGAAGGCAAAGAACGGGGACAGACCCTCTTTAGGCGGAGAATGGTCTTCAGGCCAGCTTGCCCCTCTGTCTGGCTTTCCCTCTTGAATGAAAGCACAAAACACAGTCCCAGCAAGTACCCGCTTCTTCCCAAACCAGCACAGGTCCATGAGCGCGGTCGTGAGCCTGGTGGGGTCGTTAGCTTTTGGGTCCTCAGAAACCAGGCGGCGGCGTTGTGCTTGAGCCTTGAGCCCCAGGGGACAGCGGGTGGGGTGGGACATCCGGAGTCATCACGGCGTGGACACGACGAAAACCAGTGACAGGGAGGAGTGGGCAGCCGGGGAAGGTTTTATTTCTAAAGAGGGGCTCTTGGGGGCCGTGTCCGCAGGTGTGTATGACTTCACTGCAGGTGAGTAGGTGATGGCGACCTACAGTGGAGACGCAGGCGAGGTCAGTGAGGTCCCCCTCCTCCACCTCTCTCCCTCCGGCTCTTTTCTCCC
>PJEM01021033.1:0-12087 GCA_004023845.1 Helogale parvula | reverse complement strand
TCTGTACTCTCTCCTCCAGGAGAAACCTATGGCCCTAACTCTGCATCCTCTGCATTCCCTCAGCCCTGGAAAAGTTCTCTTACTTACCTGGTGATTATCTGGAGCCTTGGTACTTTCCCCAGACCTCCAGGCTCTATCAAGTGGGCAGTGAATAGCACAGGGAGAAAGAGGAAGGGACTGCTTTTGGGACAGGATGCAAGGATAGACAGATTCTCCCCCTGCACCTGCCCTTCTTTCTTTTAAGCAGATGCACATCTGGGTAAATCTCCCTGAGGCAGGGAAAGCAGCCTAGGATATTAGAACAGACACAAATCCAATACCCAGATGCCCTTCCCATACTGTTCTGTCATGACAGCTACCCTTCCAGATCCTGCCTGTCTCCTCTGACTCTAGGAGTTTTGACTCTGTAGTCCTGGATGAGCCACTCATCCACTAATCAGCATAGCACCTAGAATAAAGGTGGTACTCAATCAGTGCCCTTGGTCTATGCCTACTGGGGAGGTGTTAGGGCAGAGTCAATGTGATTTGTTGATTTTCCTCAGTTGGAGGTTCTTCCTGACATCTGGAGCAAATTTGTCTGCTCCTATTTCAATGCTCTGTCTTAGTATAGTTAGTATAGACTCCATCCCTATAGAATCCTGCTGCTACCCTTCTCTTCCCTCCCTCTACCTCCACCCCAGTCTTTAAGTAATCTATTTTAGGGTTCAGAGGAATCTAGCATTATCATAGAGAGCCAGGGGTGCCCCTTTTCCTTGAGACTGATGGCTTCTTGTCCCATCATCTGTCCGTTCAGCCATTAGTCTCCAAGTAGGCCCCACCGTCTCCATCTCTGAGAGTCTTGTCTCTGTTTGAAGATTAACATTCTGAGAAGGAGGAAACACCTTCACTGTTTCAGGGTCTTGGAAGTCCTGTGTTTTGAATGTCTTGAGCAGGAAGTTCTCTAGGCAGAAACTATGTCTTTTTTGTTACTTCCTCCAGCACAATGCTCAAGTACGTTCAGTTAGAATATACTATGACTACCTCAGGAAATCCCTCATGGTAAAGCTTAATGAGGTTTATTCCTGGAAGATAGGAAACCTGGCTGACAGGGCTGGCTGGATGATGGTGGTGGAGAAACCAGTAGGAGATTCTGGGAGAGGTGTCAGAGGGGGTGCTTTTGTCCTTATTCAAAGGGCTTCTTAGTGGACCTTTCAGCTGAATTTGGGACTGGCCTCCAAATCACCACAGGCTGTCTTCTATTCAACTCCCCACACTCTCTTTCTGCCAACCAGGACCTCCTCCATACCCAGAACTTTGGGAAGCTTCTTTATTTCTTTTTTATAATTTTTTGATGTTTATTTATTTTTGAGACAGTGAAAGAGTGCAAGCAGGGGAGGGGCAGACAGAGAGGGAGATACAGAATCTGAAATGGGCTGCAGGCTCTGAACTGTCAGCACAGAGCCCAGTTGTGGGCTCGAATTCATGAGCAGTGAGATTATGACCTGAGCCAAAGTCAGATGCTTAGCCAGCTAAGGCACCCAGGCGCCCCTAGAAGCTTCTTTAATTCTAAATTCAGATCTTGCTGCCACAAAGTCTCCAACAAAGTCGCATTTAAGCCCTCAGTACACCTTCTCACCATGAAGGCCCCCACTAGTCTTCCACTACCCAGCTCCAGCTTTCCTCCAGGAGTCCAGCTAAGCCACCTACTTCACCATTTAATAATGTGCCAGCCTCCCAATAATCCCAGCTCAGTGAGACCCAGCCTTCCTGGGGCCCCGCCTCTTGAGGGCCCAGCCTCCAGGCAAGCCTGGCACCTCTTGAGGGCCCCAACTCACTGAGGACACAACTAAGGTGCACTCCAAGTCCTAACTCTGCTTGGTCAACCTCCTTACTTGCCTCTGGGTTTGGCTTGCACATTCTTCTCAGGTCTTTCTCTTTTGAGACAGAAAAAGCCAATTCTAGTGTTTGAGTGTTGGCAAGAAAACTGAGATAGGGCCAGAGAGAAAGAATCTGGGTTTGGAGTATTACTGGCTGTGGAAGCCCAGAGCTAGACTTTGGACTAGGGTTGCAGACTAGAAGCCTTGTGAGTTGAGGAAGGGCAGGTAAGTTTTCTGGGCTCAAAGTGATTTGGAGACCTACACTCTGTTCTCCTCTGGACCAGAAGTTCTCATCTCTGCTGAAGAAAATATAGGGTATGAGAGGTCATTCCTTGGTGATTCTCCTCCAGCATCCTTCCCACCTCTTTGCCCTTCCGTCCTTCCTGGCCTTTCCATTCTGACCTGTAGTAGAGCTTGCTCTATTCAGCCCTGTCTTTCCCACAGGGCCCAGCACATAGTATGCTTAGACATGTTCTTTGAATGGATGAAGATCTTTCCACTTGGTTCTGCTGCCTCTGTCATGTTTTGCCACTTTCTTGCTGGAGATTCTAAAAGTCTTTGTGTCATATCTTCTTAGGGAGGCCATTGTGGACTTCGCAGAATAGCAGATTTAGTTCGCTAAGGTGGTCCATCATCACGAGAGAGGATTCAAGAGTCTTCTTCCTCCATACTGAAGGAGACAGATATCTATTTTTACAGCTGCTGAAGCTACCTCCCCACCTCTCTTATCTAATTAAAAAATTTTTGTTGTAGATTGATTATAGGCCAAGTCAGGCTGTAGGAGGAAAGATTACTAAGTTCCCTTGAGGTGTGTCTGCCTAGTGGTCTTAAAACACCAGGTCTTAAAGTGGCAGTTTGCTGTTATCTTAAAATTTATTTGCAACTCTTTAATTTAAGACCCTTAGAGTATTCAATTAGATTCTTAAGTTATTCTCCACTTATCGTCCTCCCCACCACCATGTACGCTGTGGGCTTTACCCCAACACCAAAAGCCCAGAAAACACTTATCCATGCACAGCACCCAATTCATTGATTACATGTATCAAATGTTTATTTCTAGGTTGTCTTTCTCTTGCCCTCTAGCAGTTCTTAGGCAACTTCTCTCCATTATCAACTGATACCTGTTTTATGCTTCTGGAGGGCAGAATCATTTTAACCTTAGTTTAACCAAATTCATTTGGAAAGGCCAATTTCTTTCACCAAGTAAATTTTGAATTGATAAAAATAATTTTTATTATATTCTTTTGGTTTATCCTCACCCTTTTTTTTTACTTTATTACTGAACAGTGATAAAGCAGAGTAGGTACTAGATAGAACAAGGAAAGTATCCCCTAAAAAGTGGTGGTGGAGGCTATCTGTTTTAGATTATGATGCCCAAGCTGTGGTGAGGCCGTTGAGTCTTGGTGGAGAAGTCATATTGACCTATACATGGATAAGAGCTCAGGACTTTGAGGCATGATACAGCTTCCATATGACTCAGATGATTTGGTGACCCTCCCACAACAAAACAAAGCAAAACAAATTAACTTTCCAAGGGTCATGGTGAGGGTGTGCAGCAGCTACCTAAGGCTATGAGAGGAACCAAGCACAGGCTGGTGAGACAGGACAGAGAGAAAGGATAGCAAGTACTTATCTGGGAGGACAGAAAGACATATTTAAAGATATGAAGGAAGATAACCAGAGGGATAACAGCCTTTCCTAAGCCACCTTGTTGGAGTGTAATACTGAGGAGGTGTATCAGGAGGAGGTACATGGAAGAAGGAGCCATGGCTCTGACCCTCACAACTGCTAGCCTAAAAGTGGAGACACAGTATAGTTATACATGGGATGACTGGAGAAATTTCTAGAGTCTGAGCTTACAAGGAAACAAAGGGTTTGGGAGGAAAAACAAAGCTGTTTAGCAAGGCTTCTTGGAAAAAATGACTATGGATCAGTGCTGAGCTACAGGACATTTGTGGTTTGGATAATAAAGCAGAAAGGCAGATGGATTTGCTTCTGCTCCTTTCTTCTTAGGACTTTTATTAGATGTTCTTTGTTGATAAAATTTAGGGTTGAGAAAAAGGAGTAGACAATTATAAGGGGAAGTAGAGGGAAAAAATGAGGTTCACTGTTGACATCAATGTATCATATAATTTTCTAATCCCTTAAATGAACATCCTTCCTGGCTTTTCCCAGCTATCTTTAATTGTTGTTAGGAAAATCTGATTCTGATTCTTACTAGTAGCCCATCTAGTTTATGAAGACATTTAGAAACAGAAGCTCAGGTTTTTCTAACTTGTCAAGTTGATCACCTTATTTTGGTGTCATAAAAATGTAAATAATTTCCAAAACTGGATTCTAACTGAAACTAAACCTGTAAATGTGTTAAATTATAAATCAGCAATATTGCACTTAACTCTGTCTTCTCTGCAGTTATTCCAAAAGGACTAAGAAACGGTGCCTTATTCACAACCATCCTCAAATAATACTAGAGAATATGGAGTATACATAGCCGCTTGAGAAGCTCTGGCTGTTTACCCAAATAATGGTGCAATGATAGTATGATGTCTGCATGTAACAAGGACTCTAAGGGTATTGTGGGAAGGAAGCAAAAATGTTTTGGTTAACATCTACATAGAGTTTGGTCTACATTTAGGTGAATGGATTTGTTCTACATACAGCTGATCTAGAGTGTATTAGTCTGCATCAGGGTGGGTTTTCACTCACTTGGAATTCAGCTTCTGCCAGACTGGGATGGGGTTTGAGAGATGTTTGGAGTGGTAGGGTAGGTAGGAGAGTTGGAAGAGGTGGTTATATTTCCTCTAGGTCTAATGAGCATACAATTTGGGGACTGTCATATCTTCAAGTTCAAGTCTTAGTTGTACCTAGTAATATTCACTTGCAGAATTAGTGTTTCTAGACTCATTGAGAGAACATGAAACACATTCTGCCATAGGAGTTTTTGTTTTAGAAAGGGAGACAAAATCTTCTTCCAAGTAACATGCAAACAGAATACAGCACAAAGTAAGATCTTAAGTGGGAGGATGCCTAGTAAGTGATAGTTTAGTGAGGTTGTTCTCGGAAGACTCCAGGGAGATGAGTTTGATTATTTATTTTCTTTAGTCTGAGCTTGATTACTTCAGCTTTCTTTACAACTTTTCAAGGAAGCTATCTGACATTTACTTCTGTTTCCCCAGGGTATAAGTTACACATTTATGACTACTGCAGTGGTTTATGTCTCCTATCCTTTTCTGCACAGAACAAGACTGAGAATTATTATTCTTTTTTATTAATTTCTTATTTCTTCTTCTTATTATTATTATTTTAGTATCTAGATCTGTACTAATATCTGTGGCAAATATTTACCTGAATCTGTTTAGTTGGCAAACTGGATTTACTGGTTCAAGCTGTGCTGGAGTTTGTTTTATGTTTTTGGTGGGGGGCATGGAAGAAGACCTAAACAAGGCTCTATTTATTGGATCATGGCCCAATGTGAAGATGTAGCTTGAACTGATGTTTTCCTTGGAAACAGTTACACACAATGCCAAGATGTAGTAAATCCCCCCTGTTCCATATGGCCTTCTCAGGCTGACACATGGTGCACAGAAGACACTCATAGTCTTGCCAACATGGAAAATGAGGCTCTTACAACTCTTACCTCCCATCAACTAGGAAGCCATCTGGGATCTTGACACACTCTTGCCTTGACTAGTCATTTCTAATTTAGGAATACCCTTGCTGGTTCTTAGTTTTACTTATTTTGGCTGGTGGTAAAGTGTTCATGAAATGCCCTTAATTGTAAATTCCCACTGAGGGAATTCACTATTTGCCACCATTGTCTTGCACTATGTGTATATGAGTACAAGATGATTTGGGAATAATAGTGGTGCTGTTTATAATTTAGGGGGTAGAAAAATGTTGCTTTTGTTTGAGTTCTTTCACACAAAGAATCACTATGGTACCTGAATTTTCTGATTTAGAATTTGTCTTTATATTCATATACACTTAGTTCAAATCTGATCTTTAATAGATTGAATTCAGTCTTTCTCACTCAGAATTTTTTGTGGTTTCAACTTGGGAGACCATCCAATTTCACACTTTAGACACAGCCCAAAGTACACTGAGCCCATAATTGTAGGTATCTACAGATAGTACAAGAAAAATGGTAGCAAATAGTGAAAAATTATTTTCTCAGGGCACTTATCATATAAGGGCATTTCATGGATACTTCTCCATCCTCCTGAAACAATTGAAATCCTATTCTACACACAATCCAATCATTTGACTATTGTACCACTTCTCCCTTCTGCAAGTTATACTCAGTGTGGTTATTACAGTTTCATATCGTGTCATGGTGCCTAATGTCAAAGCATTAATTGGGTGACTTATTTTCCAAATAAAGTAAAACAGTGTAAGTAATAAAACTCTGCATTGTGCATGTTTTCGGTTGTCACACATCAAGGTGATGACACTGGAGAAAATTTAAAATATCACAGATATTGTACTTTATCTCAGCTGACTTCGGTCAGCCTTGTACTTTGTACTTTCACTTTGTTGTGGTGAAAGAGACTTTGACCTCAGTTCTTGCATCAGATCTCTGTCATCACCAAACTGGACTATAAATTGCCGGGTATTTTCTTGGCTGTGGTAAATTAACTCTTTATACTTCGGGCTTCATTTGGGGAAAGAAAGGCAAGCTGAAAATGTCATCAGGCAGAAGCTCTGCTCCTCAGCACCCCCCCCCCCACTCCTGCCCTCTTCTGTATCTGGGTGTTCATTCTCCTTGTGCAAGGTCTAGGTGGGAGTGTGTGTGTGTGTGTGTGTGTGTGTCCCATGGGTGGCTGTATGGCATCACTGCTTTGGCATCTCGAGAGGGAGGCAGAGGCAAGAACACAGCTAGTTCAGTCCTTGTTGTATTGTCGGATACATGAGACATCTAATGAGATCTCTACAAAACTTGTCTCCATGCCTTATTTTCAAACTCTAGAGGACTTTACTTAGTTAGAGAACCCAATATTTATTTTACAGAACATAAAAATTGGTACGTAACATGTAAAACTATCACTTTTTCTAGGGTGTCCATCACACCCAGAGTAACAGCTAAAGTCTTCACACTGACTCTCAGACCCTACATGAAGGATCTGGCTTCCTGCTTTCTTTCTCACCTCATCCCCTACTGCTTCCCCATCTTTCCTGGCCCCACAGACCTCTTTGTTATTCCTCAAAAAGAGCCACTTAGTACCATTTCACACCGCTTAGGATGGCTGCCTTTAAAAAAGATCAGAAGATAACAAATATTGGCAAGGATGCGGAGAAATTGGGATTCTTGTGCATTGCTGTTGGGAATGTAAAATGGGGCGCCACTGTGGAAAACAGTATTGTGATTTCTCAAAAAATTAAGTATCCAATTGCCACAAGATCTAGCAATCCCACTTCTTGGGTATATATCCTACAGAATTGAAAGTAGGGACTCAAAAAGCTATCTCTACAACCATATTCATAACAGGTTTATTCACAACAGTGAAAAGGTGAAGCAATGCACATATCCATCAGTAGATGAATGTATAAACAAGATTGGGATATACACACAATGGAATATTATTCATCCTTAAGTAGGAAGTACATTCTGACATATGTAACAACATGTATAAACCTTGAAGACATTATGCTAAGTGAAAAAAAAACCTGGTCAAAAAAGGACAATATTGTATGATTCTACTTATAGGAGGTACATAGAGTAGTCAAATTCATAGATAAAGAAAGTAGAATGGTGGTGGCCAGAATCTACAGGGAAGGAAGAATGGGAAGTAACTGCTTATGGCTACAGTTTCAGCTGAGGAAGACTAACAAGTTCTGGACATGGATGGTGGTGATGGTTGCAAAACAATGTGAAGGTGAAGCTGTCTTGGATCACCCATTTTAAAATTAAAACACCTTCTGAGCACATCCTAACCTTTCCTTGCTTTCCTTTTCTCTGCAGCACTGATTGCAAAATTAACACAATATATATTCATATTACTTATTTATTATTTGCTTCCTACTGTTGGGAGGTAAGCAACTTGAATGAAGAAATATTTGTGTTTCTTTTTGCTTTATGAACAAATGTGGCCAGTATATTTGAATAAATGAAAGACCATTTTTAGACACAGACTTCAAGAGAAGGGACAAACTGAAAGAGAAAATGGGACTACTCCATTTTTCATTTGAATTTGTTAACTAATTTCTTCTACCTTTGGGCATGAGACTCAGCACCAATGTCATGGTGGCTTTTGACTATTTACCTTTTAATATGTATTGTGAACTATTTCACCTTCAGACGTGTTGATGTACATGTACACAGTACTTCGTATTACTTAAAACTCTTGCCCTAAACTCAAAGCCTCTTCTCTTGTGTTCATGGCTGCCCCCTACCCAAGTTGCAGAAGTGCTGAATTAGAAATCCAGAAATTCTGGGGAAGCTCAGCTATCCAAAATATTTAATTCTTGTCTGTTTGTGAGCCACTGGTCTGATTGGTTCCAGAGTATTCATCTCCTGGAAACTTTAAGGAAGATGAAAGAAGCTATATACTTTGGGATCAGGAAGGAGCTGTGCTTGGATACAAATAAACTACAATAACTTCTGTACATGCTGCATTTAAAGTCCACTTCTCTGAAACCTTGAGAACTTGAAAATAATTATTTAACAGCCTCAATCATACTCCTAGCAAGGCAACTGGTATCTAAACTATTTTTGAGGCTATTTGTAGGGAGTCACAGAGTCAACTTCCTGATCAAGTATTAACACCCAACCACAGGAACCAGTGGAACTTACTGCCTTGTAAAAGTGTTTTGAAAGAAAAGGTCCAGAATGAGGGCAATACCCTACTAGAGACACAGGAATGAACACAGTGACCTCCAGGACAAAGGAGAGTGAATGGGGCTGGCTAAGAAAGCAAGATGGCCTGCAATTGTAAGGGTGGATTGTTCAATGTGACAGGAGTTGTTCTGGGAGATGTGAGATGGAACTTTTATTTTGAATTTTGGAAGGAGCTCAGAGGCTGAAGGAAACACAGGCAGGAGGAGGGGAGGGAAGGGCAACCCTAGGGTATTATGGAATTCATAAAAGCTGGCTTCATGTTCCCTGCCCTCTCTTGGCATTTTTAAAAAATTTTGGCTTAACTTGTTTTTGTAAGTTTTTCTTTATTATTATTTTTGAGAGAGATAGAGAGAGACAGAACAGGAGCAGGGGAAAAGCAGAAAGAGAGAGAGAGAAGGAAACACAGAATCTGAAGCAGGCTCCAAGCTCTGAGCTATCAGCACAGAGCCTGACGTGGGGCTCCAACTCATGAGCTGTAAGATCATAACCTGAGCCAAAGTCTGACACTTAACTAACAGAGCCATCTAAGTGCTCCTAATTTTTGTTTAATCTTTATTTATTTATGAGAGAGAGACAGGCAGAGTATGAGCAGGGGAGGCACAGAGAGGGAGACATAGAATCTGAAGCAGGCTCCAGGCTCTGGGCCATCGGCACAGAGTCCATCACAGGGCTCAAATTTAGAAACTGCAAGTTCTGACCTGAGCTGAAGTCGGATGTCCAACCAACTGACCCACCTAGCCATCACTTCTCTCTGCATTTCCTAGAAGAAAGCACCTTCCCTGAACAAGCACTTTCTTTGGGAGAGATTTGTTTCCTAATCAAACTGAGATTTACAGACCCAGGGCCCACATTAGAAAATGTCCTCAGGAAATGAACTTGAAATGATGATTGAGCCTGTTCTAATGTCCTGTTTCCAACTAGTTTTGGCCCTTTCTCTTTAAAAAAAAATATCCTACTTCTAGGAATGTCAAGATATAGTAGTGAATCAATATATCTATATATTCATTTTATCTGTCCTAAATGCCTCTTATGGTTACTTGGTATAATTATGTGTAGATCCTTTTGCCTTGGGTAGTGAGGGTTGGTGTGAGTGTGGAATTAAGAAGATAGTATATGGATCCTAACCTTGCCCTCTGAAAGCTTTTAGACAGTAAAGGAATTTAAGTGACACATTCAGGAAACCACCAGATGGAAATGGAAAATTCATTTCCTCTGAGCATCAGGACTGGCTCTAAGTCCTGGAAAGAAGGTGAGGAAGGTTGGAAATGGGGATCAACCATGATGGCTTAGTTAAGGCTTCCTAGATATGGAAGGGGAGAAGGTTGTAGAATAGGTTAAAAGGAGCTGGAGGGTCAAGACTGGAAAGAAAGGAGTGAGGAGGGTATCCCTGGCAGGGCAGATAACATATCCAGGCCCAGGGCTCATCCCAGGAAGGTTAAGTCAGAATGTGAGGAGCTGAGTTAGGAAGGAGGTAATGGGCCTGAGAATAGGGGGAGAATTAGTGCAGATCTCTGACAGCTGGGTCAGAAAGTCCAGACTGAATATAAACCATTAGAATAACCACTGAATATTGCACAGAGAAAGGGCATTTCTGAAATTGTGCTTGAGGACAATGTTTCTCTGTCTTGTTATAAGTTGGATTTGTGGTAAGCTCTCTCAGTATTCCTATGCTTTCTCTTCTATAAGTTTGCTTGTTCATCCATTTGTTCTGCCTGCTTCTATTGGAGTCATAAAACATGATTTTTTAATTCCCAGATATTTTGTTCTTTGGGTTGCTTCTCTGGTGTCTTCATATTTTGTCTAAAGGTCCACTGTCACTCATCTTCAGTAAAAGTGGGAAGAGCTCAAGGGCCACCCTGCACAACATAGCTGAGTGAGAAAGAAATTATCAAAATCATTACCCATCTCTGACCCTGCCATTCAGATGGTCATTCTCTGGGATTCCTGCTCAGGGTCCATGGATAGACTTCAGGATAGTGATGAAATTGTTCTGAGGTGACCAACCTCAGAGGTGTGTGTGATTCAACAGAAGTGAGGAACCACGTTTGTCTTTGTTGGAGGTAGGTAGGTGGGGATGGTTCCCCAGGGAGAAACATGGTACAAGCATCCTTAGTGCCTACTAAAAAGTCTCTAGTGGAAGTTGAAGGAGCTGAAGAAGAGGAATTGGGTAAAGGGAAATGGGTTCAGGGGGAACTGAGGAGGGGTGCCCCGTCTTCCCTTGTTCTCTACCCTCCCTCTAGCAGGTATTACCTCTCTGTATTCTCTATGTCCTGACAATTACAGGATTCCCATTCCCTTTCAGTTTAAATCTTGAGTGCCTGCCATTTATTAGGCTCTGAGCCAGGTCATCTCTCAACATCACCTCATTCAATTCCTTTGTTGAACCTGAAGTGCACTGAGTGAAGTCAACCCCACCCTCAGTCATGAAACTGTTAGCATCATAGCTCCTGCCAGGCCTGTTTTCAAGATATTTTATTTTCCCCATTCATCCTGAGCTCTTTCTCACTTTCTCTCCTCGCTGGAGGCACTTGCTTTAGTGTATTTAACAAATGATCTTTCAGTCCATGCTCTATATGTGTATTTAGATACATATATCCACTGGAATTTTGATATATTAGGATAATTGGCAGATGGGGGAAGCCTAGGTGCTATGAGTAAGGGGAGGCTTCCTTGGGAAGCAACATCTGAGCTGGGAACTAAAAGAGAAGTAGGGGTTAGCTAAAGAGAGAAACAAAGGGGCATGAGAGGCAAGAAAACAGGGTGAGTGTGGAATTTCACAGCTGGAGCAGGAACTAGGCAGGGGATGAGGATAGAGGAATCAGCACAGGTGAGATGATGAAGGAAGGAAGAATTATGAAGGAAGGACAATGGGAACCACTGAAGGGTTTGAAGACTGGGGGTGAATGGGAGACACATCAATCGCATTTATAGTGTAGAAATTTCCATGAGTTAAGAATTGACCCTCCTTATCTATTTCCCATGTTGTTGGTAAATCAAAACATTGGACCTGGTGGGTGACAAAGAAGAAGTCTAGATGGATTTGTAGATAGAAGATCAGAACCACAACCCAAGGATTCCTTTTAATAACCTATAGAGAAGATTTTTCAATTTTGAACATGTTCTGTTTTTTAAAACTTCTGACAACACTTCCTAGAATTCTCTCAAAACCAAAGCCAGAGTAGAGAGGAGAGTGAAGTCTGCATGACTTTGTTTTCTCTGTTTCTCACTACCCATTTCTGGGGCATTAGTGTGAATTGTTCATTTAAAGCCTTGCTCCCCTTGAAGTGGGGCCCATTTGAATAGAAGCAGTAGAGGAGGGTAAAGGAGGAGTCACACGAAAGTTTCCTTCATTAAGAAAACATTCAGACAATGATTTGAGCAAGTTAAAATAACTCC
>PJEM01021032.1:0-12085 GCA_004023845.1 Helogale parvula | reverse complement strand
TGGAGAGAGAGGGCCACCGCCCCCCCCCCGGCCCAGGGGAGCGCCCTGCACTAGGCGGTGACCCGGGCTGCCCCTGCGCAGTGGTGCCTTGTGGTGCTGACCTATAAGTGTCCCCCAGGCAGGTGGCAACATTTCCAGGTGAGGCCTTGGGGAGGGATAGGAATCCTCAGAGAACTGACAGGAGGTGATGTGACCAGAGGCCGTGGCCTTCTGAATTCAGTTCTAGGTCAACCCCACATTCCTAGCTACTGCTCTCGCCCAGAAAAGAAGAGCTTTGTCTGACTGATCAGCGGAGGCAGTGGTTGGAGTATAACAAAGTGAGCCATGGGCGAGCTGAGCTCGTGGCTAAGGGGCTTCTGACTCGGGCAGGCAAGGGTAAAATCCCTGCTCATCTCTGCCCACTTCCCCCATGCAGGCCAGCTGCGGAGGGCGCACCCCCTGCTGTTACTGGGTGACAAGTGGCAAGGGGCCGGTGCATCTCTCCCCTGTGTGCACACGTCTGTTTAGCAGCTTACTGCTTCAGAAGGCTTTTGCTTTCTTTCCAGCGAGTGAGGCGGCAGCGGGAGTGGCCCAGCACTTGGGGAACCCCAGCCAGCCTGGGTGCACGGTGGTGCTGCTGGCCCTCAAAGCTCCCTGCCTTCATCAGCCCAGAAGAGCCCTTACCAGAGACCCTCAAAGGCATGGAAAACCCATGATCTGTAGGAAGGACCCAGCCCCTTTTGTGCCTGAAGACACAACACGAGGCAAAGTCTGAAAACAACACCCATCAGTGACCCTTTTTAAATGATAGCCAAAACATGGAAAGAGCCTAAATGTCCATCACCTGATGAGTGGATCAAGAAGATGTGGTTTATATATACAATGGAGTACTACATGGCAATGAGAAGGAATGAAATCTGGCCATTTATAGCAAAGTGGATGGACCTCAAGGGCGTCATGCTAAGCTAAATAAGTCAGTCAGAGAAGGACAGATACCATATGTTTGCACTCATAGGTCTAACAGGAGAACAGGAGAAACCTAATGGAGGACCATGGGGAGGGGAAGAGGGAAAGAGAGTTGGGGAGAGAGAGGGACACAAAACTTGAGAGACTATTGAATACTGAAAATGAACTGAGGGTTGAAGGGGGAGGGGGAAAGAGGTGGTGGTGATGGAGGAAGGCACTTGTGGGGAAGAGCACTGGGTGTTGTATGGAAACTAATTTGACAATAAACTACTTTAAAAAAATAAATGAAAATAAATGACAGCCACGAAGCACTAAAAATATATATCAAGTTAGAAAACAAGACTTCACACCAAATCTAGAGTGCCACCAACTAACAGAAACCCAACAAAAATCAGGTTTGTTCCCTGCACTGATTTTTTAAGGGGCAAGTGATAAAGTAACACTGCCAATAAGTGATCGTCTTAGAATGTATGGATGCTATCTTTTAGATTTTAAAGTTGAGGAGTATTTCTTAAATAAGCTCCATAGAAGACTGAATATAAGAGATCAGATGGATGATTTTGACCAAGCATAATGAAGAGTACTTGTTTATCAAGTACATAGGGGCACCTGGGTGGCTCAGTAGGTTACGTGTCTGACTTCAGCTCAGGTCATGATCTCACACTCTCTGAGTTTGTCGGGCCCTGTGCTGACAGCTCACTTCCTGGAGCCCGCTTCAGATTCTGTATCTCCCTCTCTCTGCCTGCTCACACCTCTGTCTCTCTCTCGATCTTTCTCTCAAAAGTAAATAAACACTTAAAAAAAGTTTTACCATAAATAAAGGTAAAAGTGGGGCACCTGGGTGGCTCAGTCTGTTGGGCATCCGACTCTTGATTTTGGTTCAGGTCATGACAGGGTCGTGGGATCAAGTCTGGTGTTGGGCTGCAAGCTCAGCATGGAGTCTGCTTAAGATTCTTTCTCTCTTTTCCTGCCCCCCATCCCACTCTCTCTCTAAGAAAACAAAAAGTGAAAGGAGACTTAACAAAATGCAACCAATGAAGGATTAATATCACGCATGTACAAAGAACTCCCAGGATCAGCAAGAAAACCACAAATGCTACAGTGGGAAAATGGACAGAAGACGTGAACACAAAAACCTATGGCCTGTATACATATCAAAGGTCCTCAGCCTCAAAAGTGTTAACAGAAATGCAAATCAAGTCCACAATAATGATGTCCACTCAATTACCAACAATTTGGAAGTCTGACAATCCCAAGTGTTAGGATGTGGGTCACATGGTTTCTCAGGCACTGACTGTGGGGGCATAAAGTGCTGCAACTTCATTGGAAACACTTTGCCACTGACTCCCAAGATCGAACATCCACATTCCCTGTGGCCCAGCAACTCCACTGCTAAGTGGCAAAAGCCTTGCTCATGTGCACCAGGGAACATGTAAACAAAAACAAATGGCAGCCCCATTCACCTAACCTGGAAACAAACAAGTTCGTATAGACAAGAGAATGGATGAGTATACCGTAGAACATTCTCAGGATGGAATACTGCACAAGTCAAAACAAATGAACTACATCATAGCATCTATTAGTTGAAAAAAGTAAGTCCCAAAAGATTACATACAGTATAATATTCTTTTTATAAGGTTAAAACCAATAGACAGAGGATGGATGGACGGATGGATGGATGGATAGATGGATGGATGGTTGGATGGACATTTTGGAAAGCCTATATATGAGATAAAACTATCTTAACAGGAAAGCAGGGGAGTGATGAATATGGATGCAGAACCATGGTGACTTTGGTCAGAGGAGGCAGAGAGATGGAGGAAAGGAGGAGCCCACAGGTGGATGGAGGGGATTATCAAGACCTCAGTTTTCAAACTGAGTGGTGAGTTCAGGTATTTACTGCACTATTTTGAGTGAATGAATGAATGATGCCATACTGGAAGCTTATGAGAGCTTACCATAAACAAGGACAATGATTAATCAATTCAGTGCCAGTGAGGTTAAAAACAAAAGAAAACTGAGTCCTATCAAGGATGTATATTAAAGTCAGAAAAGTAAAATTCAACTTTCCCTTTCTCCAGCCTTCAAGACAAATTCATTTCTAACTCAATCTCCTACCCAAATGTTGCAAACTGAAGGCTCGTGAGCTACATCTGGCTCACAGACATATTTTGTTTGGGCTGCACAAGGATTTTTATTATTACTTTACAGTATCAGGGACTGTCGTGTCAAAATCCAAATTTCTGGCTTCTCTTGAAAAAAAATCACAATATGGGGCCCACGTTCTTATGTGGTGACAACTGATGGGTGCCAAGCAGCTGTCCCCTAGAAAGAACACAGTTTCCTCACTTCCCAATAAGCCCGCTGTCGCCTCCCCCAGCCTGCCTCCTCATGCGGGTGCCCAGTCTGTGAGCACACGGGCAAATGAGGTGCCCCCAGGAGGCCCTCTGCCTGTCTCCATCCTTCCTCTGCCCTCAGCAGCCTCTGACAGATGTGTTGGCTGTCCTGGCCTCGCAGGGCCAGAAGGGACTCCATTCATTCAGAATGATGCCCAAAGGGAGCTGAAGCAAAAGAAGCTTCAGGGCTAACCAGAATTCCGTTCCCAAAGCAGGTAATTGATGTTCTTGTGTAACATGTATCCACTTTTCGATTTAAGAACACAGTGAAGGTAAATTGGATTGCAGATAACCTGAGTTTTCGTTTCCTTGCAAATGTTGATTTTTCTGTGCTTTTTTTTTTTAGTAAATTATAGTATACAAAATTTTCCATTTTGCTTTGGAAGGTCTGCAGTATGTCTACGGCACAATCCACCAACATATTCTTATCTACATAACTGACTAATGCCCTGCTTGTGGCTGAACACATTCCTGCACCCTAAATCCCTACAAGCTTGTTATTGTCCCAGCTCCTCCCCAACGACCCAGCTCTAAGCCCCTCGATGGTAAAAACTTGATCCCACCAACCACCACCGCCCATACCTTCTCCAAACAGGGTCCTAATGAACCGGTGCTTTTAATGAAGGCAGACCGCAGTCACTTTTCAGAACGTTAATTCCCATAAAATGGAATGGCAGTTTTACAAGGAAGGCACTCCTTGATCAGCAAAAACTGATTCCATTTGACTGATTAATTGTCCTTAGAACTGTCAAAGGCTTCCAGACTAGCAGTGACGGCTGAGGAGGGGGTAGCCATGCAGTGTTGTGAACATGGGGCACCCCTGGGCTGAGGAAGCCAGATTACAAATGCACAAATAATTAATTCAAATCAATACAGCAAGGGGTTCAGGCTGAGAGACATTCAATTATGTTGTTCAAAGAGAAGATGCTGATCTTCAGCTGGTCCGCTCCATGCTGCAAATAATAGAGTATTTTTAATTTGTGCAGCAAGGATGTTAATCTTTCCTGGTGTAATCCAGTCCTTGGGGAAACGCCATAAATATGTGGCACTGAGTGTGTAAGTCTCCCTGAGGAGGGCACTCAATCAACCCAGCCCTGGCTTCCCTGCCTGTCTCTTTATGTCAATCTCTCAACACTCAATTAAAAAATATATGATAGGCTAATAGATGATGGATGGATGGATGGATGGATGGATGGATATGGAGGCAGAAATGGAAATAGAAATTTTCAAAGATTGCCAGACATACACACCCCCACCCATAAACGGTTTATGACTTCTAGATTTTACCTGAGCCGGTAGCACCAGTAAATCCCAGAGGAATTATTCATGTCCCAAAAGGAATTCCTTTAGAATTCCTTCAAATAGCAATCTCCTGCAGCATGTTTAGAATAAGGTTTGAATCCTAATTTTATTACACAGAAAACAGAAGTGAGCGTGCTCACACACACACACACACACACACACACACATTTGGAAGGTAATATGCCACTGTGTTAAAAGTTTATGTCTCTGTGGTGGGTGGGGTTTTGTGTACTTTAATGACTGTAAGGTTCAACTTTTCTGTGATGAATATTACTTCTGTAATAAAATAAAAGCAATAAAATATTTTAATTAAAGACAATTCTCACACACAAAAAGGAAGATTCAGTGTATAAAAATGCAACTTCCCAATGGTTTTCAGAAGAACATTTACTCTATGAAGAGGCTCCCTGGAAACGTGGTACACAAATAACAGGTCACGTAGGCGGAAGCTTGAGGTTTGTCTGAGGCGGTGATCTAACACTCTATCACCCCAAAAGAGAAATCTGCTTGGACCAAGCACAGGAGAGATGGCAAGCAGGGCTCAGAGGAAGGAGAAGCTAGTTTATGGGACGTCCTTGGGGCCAGGGACCCGTGAGGTCTGTAGAGGCTGGACATCAGCTACTGTTAATCGCTCAAACACACGATGGTGATCATTCCATCCACAGCTCTGCACAGGAGAAAGAGCTGCATATATGAAGATTCCCCCACTTCATTAAAGGAGCTGGTGGTCCAGCAGGAGGGAGAAACCCACCCACAGTTAACTGGAATTCCAGTTGGGCCGAGATAAGCACAGTAATGGGGTAGAAAAAGACTCAGGGGGAGAAATAATTAATTGTGACAAGGTGTGGGGGAGGGAAGCAGAGGCTCATCAAAAATTCATGGACTTGACTTGAAGCGGGATTTAAGCGGGGCCTTAAGAGCGGCCCCTCCCTGGCCCTCATGCTCAGAGACTCCTTTTAGGCACAGACACAGCAGGATTTCCCCCTACGACCGAAGCTGCTGTCATTTGGGCAAAACTCAGTGCTTTTTCACTGCATCTCTTTCTGAGACGTGTTGAGATGTGGAAACAAGAACTAGTGGATCTTGGGGAGGTTGAGCCAAAAGCAGTCCATGAGGGAGTCTCAGAGCCCACTCACAATATGGATACATCTCTGGACAGGGCTGTGACACACAGCATATGCCAAGAGTTGAGTCAACTGCAGGGAGTGGTGTGTTCTGAGCCATGCCAGGCAGGCGCTGCCGGGGAGACAGTGCTGTGCTGCGTGTATCAGAGGGCACCTGTCACAATGGAGACAGATGTGGGGGGAAGCCAGGCACACTACAAATCAAAAATAACAAGGAAAACTCCAGTCAAATCAAACTAAAGAAACGCCAGCTCTTTCACTGCTACCTTCACCAGAACCTTGCCTTCTGTGTGCACACACTACCGGGGACAACAGAAAATGGGCTCGGTGGAGATTTTGCAAATGAATAGGCAGATCCAGGTTAAAAGGATGTGTTTGTTGACCATGTAGAAACTAAAATCAGTCAAATAAATGCGAAATTTGCCATTTCCCCCTAGATTTTATGAGGCTGGCCTAAGAAAATGATCTATCAAGCAGGAAATATTTAAGCAATTGGTTTTTATTTATTAAAGAGATGTATGGCATTTGGCATGCTACCATGTACATTTTCTGTAAAATAGAAATCGTAGAAACAAGTCTGTAAAGCCACAGAGAAAGATCAGAGATTTTTTCCTTGCCTATAAAGTTGCCAATTTCCCAGTTTATGCCATTGGTCAAGATGGAAAGGGAGATTTTCACTAGATCATTGACCAATGCTTTTTGAGATAATTATCCCATCATTCCAATTTTGGGGCATCTAGTATAAACATGACCTGTCAGCGTGCTGTGACTGGAGCAGATGCTTTTGCACCATGCAGGACCTTCCCTCCCCTTTCTCTGACCGTAGCCAGCTGTGATGGATGCTTCCAGATGCTGGCCGAGGATCCATCTCAGAGGCCTCTGCTTTTCCACCCGGGGCTTCCACTCAGCCATTGTTCAGTCTGGAGCAGGCACATTGGAGGCACCGCAGGGTTGGGTGGTGCCCAGAGGATCCCGTGGGTGAATGCCCGCCTCTTCATTCTCGGGTGAATAGTTCTCCAAGGCATTCTTCCTGCTTCTAGTGTATAGCCTAGCCTCCATTGACCATGGAAGTGACTTTGTCCATCTTTTATTGTCTTTTCCTCCTTCCAGTCTCGCTTTCTGCTCCTTACTTTTCTCTTTCTGGAATCACCCCCAAATAAATTGCCTCCACTCAAGTCCTTGTCCCAGGCTCTGATTAGGACTCAGATATTTGCAACTGGGGACTGTCCAGTGGCCATTCTTCCTTTATAAGGACATAAACTGGTGTTTCCTTGGGGAATTACCATGCTCTGGGTGTGTGCAGATCTGTGGGAGGTGGCTCCATGAAGGACTCATGAGAGAGCCAAAGCAGCCAAATCTGCCCCTTCCCCACCCCCACGGCAGCCTGAGGGCCACTGGGCCCCCGGGAGGTAGAGACATAGGGTGAGAACAGCTTGGGGCCATTCCCTGGTGACAGTAGCTTATGTTTACTGGACTGTCCTTGCTGCATAGCCCTGACTGTGTTTTCTGCTATCTACCCGCCCAGCTCCTTTGAGCTACCTGTCTCCCATGAGCTCCTTACAGCGTTCACCAACCAAGAGATTCTCTCCAATGGAAGATGGCTAGAGTCAGAGTTCCATTGTTGCCGTCATAAATCCCAGCTGACATGGTTAGCCAACTCAAGCCAAGCTAGGCTGACAAAGGGAATTTATCTGGATGCAGGGTAGCTTCATGCAGCCCAAGGGTGGAATTTGAGCTTGTGCTTCAGAATGAGGCTGGAACATGACCATAAAAGCCGTCGCTATTCATTGCCTAACACATCCCCTTGCTCAGGGCCCTGCAGCTGGTAAAAGATGACCCACTCTCAAGTATATAGTTATACAACTGGCTGCCCAGGGAGAAGGTGTGTATCTCTCTCTGTCTCAATGTCTCTCTGTCTCTGTCTCTGTCTCTGTCTCTCTCTCTCTCTCTCTCTCTCTCTCACACACACACACACACACACACGACTAGTCTTAATCCAAATTCCCAGAGAAGGGCTGTGATTGGCCCAACTTGGGTCAGATGATTAGCCCTAATCCAACCAAATGGGACAAGGGGCTGGGGTTATGTTATCCAATAGAGCTTCCAGCCCCATCTCCTCCTGCTGGTGAAGGAACAGCATGCCACTGTGATCTGGGAAGATACCATAATGGATGTTCATGATATCAGTGCTGCTCACACTTCTCTGTGCAAACAATGCCCTGGACAATCTGTTAAAATGCATGTCCAGGGTAAGGGCTGATAGTCTGTATTTCTAAGAAGGTACTGCTGACATTGCTGTGCACACTCCATACTTTGAGGAGCAGGCACTACAGTATCAACAAAGGAGGACCCTCTTCAGTCTCACTAAGTAAGTGCCCATCTGTCCCCACAGCCAACAAAAGAAACCACTTTGCTACACAGCAAAGATTACAAGGAAAACTTCTTGCTGGTTGAGATATGATAAGGAGTGAGTTGTCAATGACATTTTGATGGGCTTTTTTTACACAGGGACATTTAGCTCAGCCTACAAACCAAACCATTAAACTTTCAGCCAAGTAATTACTTTTGCCAAGTAATGATCAAATCAGATCAAATCAGACCCCAGCTCTGAGCCTCACCCTCCCATCATCTGCCAGGGATTGTAATGCAGACATCCCTGATTAATTAAAAACAGTGATTGTACATTTCATCACAGCAATTTTGGCATAGTGGAATCAACTGGCTAAGTCAAAGTGGTCTGCTGCTTCTGCCCCCCTTTACTCAGTCCCTGAAGTGTCCCTGGGTGTCCTTCCTCCTGTAAATCTCATTTCTCTACAGCTCCAATGTCTTCTTTCCTAAATTGGGAGGGCTCTCAGCCTACGGAGCACCACACTTGTGCCTTACACTCCCACTCCCAACCTTTCGTCTCTATCTATGCTGTTCTATGCTGCCCTGTCCATGGCCTTAGCAGCTACCAGTGGCAGACACTCACATTTCAACTGATCTTCATGGCGGTGGCAAAGTTACCCTTGTAGCCCCAACTTCCAACTAGCCAGTCAGATTTCCAGTCTCAAGCCAAAACACCCATGGGGTGTGGGGCTCTGTCCACCTGGGGCAGCAACTCAATCTTGGTGGAGACCCTACCAACTGGATGTGGCAGAGTCTGTCTGAGAGGCTCAAAAAAAAAAAAAAAAAAAAAAAAACAAGGAGAGAGTCACATGGCACTGTGACCCAGGGGTGGAACTACAGGGGCCACATAGCCTTGACACTTGTGACTCAGTATCTCATATCACCGTGATGCCCTGCTCTTCTGTCCAAACCCTGCATGCCTCTCTCTGGAAAGAGCCACTCATGGTAGTTTCCCAACACAGACAAACCTATAATTGGGACCCACGGTGATCTTGCAGACCTGATGGAGTTTACCCTTACTCATGTGACTAACCCTGGAACGAGGAGTTCTCTTGTCAATAATCACACTTGAGAAAAGCCCACAGCCTCCATCTGAAAAGCAATTTCTGGGAAGGGAATGCTGTACGCCTCCAAAGAAACTGCTTCTCCAGTTCAGCAGTGTGGCCATGACTGTAACAAGTAATAGGAAAAACAGCTCATGTGATAGAAGTGCAAGCATGGCTGGATCAAGTGTGCAAACATCATTACCAGGCATCAGCTCCCTCCATCTCCCAAATCTTCTTTCCTTTGGGCTGATTTTGGTCCTGAGCAAGCCCCTCTCTATGTGGTAACTCCCATGACTCTTTGTTTACGTCCTCTAGTTTAGCAACCAGTGGAAAGAGACCACCTCTCTCTCTAAAGCTCCTGGGGTTGCCTTTCAGTGGTCTGTCTTGGGATATGTGCCAACCTGAGAACTAGCCACAGTGGCCAGGTGTGATACTCTCATTTGGCAGCTATGAGTCATAACTCACTAGAGGTAAGGACTGAGGGAGGGACAACTGTGCTCTCCAAGGAGAAGTTGAGGGCTGCTAACAGAAGAAGCAAATTGCAATTTGTCTAAAACAACTAAATCTCTGGGGACAATGTGTAAGGTCTTATAATTTCAAATATTATATATAATATCACACCAAGCAGTTATCCAACATGCCCAAAAAGTAGCATGTCCTGGATAGGCCTATATTTCAGATTAATATGATGAGATCACTCAAATATCATACCCAGATCACTAAATGTCATGGGTTGCCCCAGATACTGACCTGAGATGAAGATTTGAGCAAAAGTAGTTTGTTTGGGAGGTTATGAGATATTTTGGGGAGGGGGGGGAGTGAGATAGCTCATAAAGGGTATGTTATCAGGCTCAGTACCACCATGGGTAATTGAAACCCATCCCACGATGGAACTCTGGAAGACAGCAAGTCACACTTGAGCTATCCCAACCAGGGCGAGGGAGCTGGGATATTTATACACCAACTCTGGCTGCTGGTTCCCAGGAGCTTTTGGCTTGCTGTAACCAGTAACAAAGGATCCCTAAGGCAGAGAGATGCAGGTACTGACTGTTAAAAGTGGGGCTGGCATACACTAAGATAAGAAGGGTGACCAGATATGGGCAGAGAGCCAACAACATCCACAATTTCCGGAGACTGACTAGAACTCAACTACATGGTCTTGGAGGTCCCAGAGTCATTTGAGAATCTTGTGATTCCTCCAGGTCTATAATAGGAATATCATTTACCACTGTATCAAGCCCTTTACAAAAATATAGTTAATAGAGATTTTTGTAGGTAGAATATTAAATAAAGTCACTTTATGAGGTTTAAAAGTTAGAAATGTCTTCTTGAAGAATGATACTTTTTTCCTCTTTGATATTATTCTTACTCAGAATTTCAAAACATTTTATAAATAACATGGTCTCTAAGCCATCCTGAGAAAAGAAAACTGAGTTTCAAGGTTTTTTTTTTCTTAAAGTCAATTTCTTTTTTTAAAGATCCAAACTGGTTGCATAACCTCCTAGAGACAAAGTAACTGACAGATTGATTTTTGCACTTTTAGCCAAATTGTTCTGTTGATGAGGTGCCACTATGGCACATACAGCATTTAGTATCTCACAAATTACGTTTTCTAGTCCCCAGAGCTGGTCCCTAGAAGGAACAGTTCATTCCCAGAAAGCCCAAGCCAAAGGTTTGATCATTATGCATAAGAATCATCCCAACTGCAGGCCATTAACCTGATACACACAGGGCACTTTACCCCTTTAAGAGGGAATTTAATACCCATCATTCCACATGACCCTGGAGACCAGGAGGACATTGACCATAAGATCCACTCTACAGATGTGCTGAACTTCATCCAGGTGAGACCAAGTACCAAGATTGCTGGAAAAGATAGAAACCAAGGTCAACTCTAGACTCTTGCATGAAGGTCTTTCCACCATACCACTGGGTCCCAGATGGTTGGTTTCTTGTGAATTCATAAAATTATTAGATTAAGTCACCTGAAATGTCCATTTTTTATTGATCAAAATGATCAAATGATCAAAAATGTGCCGTTTTTATAGGTCAAAGAGATCAAAACTGAATATTCTCAATTTCACGCAGTTCAATCTAATACAAAACAATTCTAGTGAGCAAGAATATCAGGAAAACCACTATTACTACCATCTCAAATAGGAAAGACTATTTTAATCAAAAAGGTGGGAAGGTTACCATCTCACCATGTGAGATATTGTGCTTTGTGAAGCATTTACTGTGCTGTCTGTATTACGTTCACTGGAGCCGCTTTGGGAGCCAGGGAGCCAAGTCATTCTGGAAAGTCCAAGGGCCAACAGTACCCATGTTATGAAGAAATGCCAGGGAAGCCCATCCTGGGGCTACTGCCATGGAAATCGTGTGCTCCAAGGATAGAACCCTGCTTTGATGGTTCCACCTCCATTGGACTGACTCCGCACCTGACCCAGGAGAGGGAAGAGTGGAAGGTAAGCGGTGACTGTCATCTCATCGGGTCCCCAGGAAACAGCATGGCAAGGAATCAGAGGAGTTGCACAAGTTGCAAGGACGTGCTCTGCCTGCAAAGCCACCCCCGCTGCATGGCAGAGATGAGCAAAGTGGATACCACAAGGGAGAGACTCCTCTGATGCATCTCAAGGTAGAAAGCTACAGGCTGAACAGACGTGAAGACTCATAAAATCCACAACTGTTTTGAGACCAATTCCTTTTTATGTAAAAAAGAAGAAAAAGAAGAAAAGAAATATGTCTGTTTATTCTTTCTCCACATTGAGCTCAATATTTAAATGAAGCATTTTTATGAACGGGCCCACAGATCATCATCTTTGCTGCATTAGTTCTAATTGCATTATTGCTTAATTGCAGAGCAATAGAGGGTGTAATTTGGAAG